>APFE030827409.1:0-75617 GCA_000404065.3 Pinus taeda | reverse complement strand
GAAGAATGGCTAGTTTTATGACAGTGCTTACATGGATGAAGATCAAAACAATGATCTTTCAGATGGCCAACTCGGTCACAGTGTTGGCATTTCACAATCTGTTGTTGTTGTGGAAGAAGGATAGAATCTGGAACAGCTGATAGTGAACTGTCATGAGGAGCAGGTGAACTGTCATGAATGAATCCAGCACTCTGAAACTGAATGGGCTTTGAGTAGTCTGGAATATAAAAGGACAAGTCCTTGTCATATCCAAGACCAGTTCTGTGCTTGTTGTGGACAAGTTGTTCCCAAGGTCTGATGATGGGCTTGGGAAGTGCAAGTTGAACCTCTGCATCTGCATGTAACCTTACTGCTTTATCTGAATGAACTGTAACATTATTGACTTGCTTGTTATGGGTTGCAGTCTCAATGTTCTGAACAGAAATATGTTCAGAATGACTCCTCTGTTTTAATTCTTCTTGTTGTAGCTGAGATTCAAGCTGCAAAAAATCAATCTTTTCCTTTGCATTTTGTAGACATGTCTGAATTTCTGAGAGAGATCCTATGCTGATTTGTAATGTGTCATCAATAGTAGATTGTATAAGAGTTTTCATGAACTCTAATACTTCATTGATTCTGGCCATTTTCTTTCAAAACTGCATATGTTGACCCTGAAATGATTTCAGTCGAAATTTCAGGCAATGAGAGATCCCAGTTTTGTGATCTTCAAAGGATCCCAGACTGTTGAATGTTGGACCTGCTTGCCACAACAATTGCAACCTCGTGAATGAATGATTGTTGTGCCTCTGATTCTTCTTCAACACTCCTTACAATTGCACATATAGATCGCACTTTCTAGCAAAGGCGACTTGCCCAGTCTTCAAGATTACAAATCTCATCCAATTACTTGTCCCTTCCAATGACTTGCTGGCTCCTAAACTTTACGCACAACAAGTGTTTTCATGCACACCTATGACACACAACACAACGTTTTGTTTCCTGTATATCACAGTGAAAGTGAGCATATACATTGTTGAGCGGACTTCGATACACTTACGTTCTCCAACACATCGATTCACATTGTCTCTTAATATCCCCTAACATAAATGACAAATTCGGCCTCTGACCAGGGATTTGTAACCCACAAACTTTAGCGTGTACCCAACAAGCAAGTAATGCGGTCAACAGTAAGGAATGGTAATTCGACTCCTTGTAAAGTGAGGAACTCGACCAGGTGGACAAATACACTCCCACAAAGAATTCAATTGATGAAAATTTTCTTTATATTTGTGAACTCTAGGCATACCACCTGAGCATCATTGATAGCCCTAAGCCGCTTCCAAATTGACTCTTTGTAGCAATTAATAAGGTTTGGCGACCAAGGAATATTTGTGGCAAGTGATGTATTTGCGGTAAGTGTTAAAAATGTCTCTTTAGTTTCCTCAATGCCTTCAATTGCCTCCTTGTATCCATTTTGAACAGCTTCACTAGTTAACGTCTCCTCGGGACAATTTGGGATTGGAAGATAAAAATCAGGCGGCCCAAGCCGTGAATTCAAGAACTCCCGATCACACTTCGGCTTATATGGCGCCAACTGCACTGGACGCCTAGAGGATAATGGAATGTTTGAAGACGAGTATGGCAAGTCTGATCTAGTTGTGTCTCTTGCACCTCCGCCACCAAGCATACTACTGCCAACTGCAGAACATGTTTCAATCAAGCCCGAATTTTGTTAAACCTCGTAAGTTTCAGAAACTCCTGGCTTCCAGAAATCTAATCTTGTCATGTTCACATGAACTCCCCTAAAGTTGAACAATTCCAAACAAACACGAAAAGTTATGAAGCGTTGACCTTCCCTTAAGCGTTACCACTGAGAACGCGAAATTACATGAGTACAATAAATCACCCGTTATCATCTGTTTATGCCAGCGTTGTCCAAGCTGTTCCTTTTGCTACACTGCTCCTGTAGCTACTCTAGCACAACGTTCATAACGTTCAGCATTCATACCACAACGTTCATAACGTTCAACATTCACTTAAAAATGCATCTGACAGAGGGCGCAGAAGGTGCAGACTTGTTAGAGAAATGCATAAAAGACTAATTTCAGGAGCCAGACTCGATAAGTTATTCCCACTTAGAGATAGTCTCTCCAGTTTCAGAAGCGCCCCGATTGCAGTGGGAGACAACGTTTTCAGTGGAGTATAGCAGAATATGAAACGTTTATGCGCTGACGCAGTGAGACAGTGTTTGCAACAGGTCAGAAGAGCAGTGCAGAATGGCAGAGACATACTGCGAATATGATGGACAGAGGGGCGTTTTATTTTTTTGTTTTTGCGTTATTTCCTGGCACCATTCGACCAACTTTCTCCATTCCCTGTCATAACTGTCATACAGAAAATATAACGATTCATGTGCTTATGCTACAGTTTCTTTAATCACACGGCTTCCACAATTCACAAGAGCACACATGCCATCCATCATATCATTTTCAAAGCCACGTTCTCAGACAGTTTTTAATGTGGGGCAGCGTTCACTGCTAGGCAAAAATGTTCGATCAATTTCACAAGAAAAAACCAAATCATTCTACACAGGTTCAGTGCAGGGAAATGTGTTAAAAGAGAAGCAACGACAGATAAATTCTGAGAACATATCTCAGAAGTGCGGTGACAGATAATTAATTCCCTCAGACAAAAATGGGATACACACAAGGAATAATTTGAGAAGCAAATTTAGACCGACGTTCAAATGGAGAGTGCACAAGGATTCATTAATTGGAATAAAACAGCCAACACCCCAGAAGAAATATCAATTCCAATTCATATTAAAAACCACAAAAATTAGTGGCTCAAATATGAGTAGGACTAGCAATCGCCCACTCTGATACCATGTTAAACACACATGGGCAGCAAGGACAATATGAAAGATAAACATGCAAGTACAATTTTTATTAACAAGAGATATACATTTATAGTACATTATTGTGATCGTTGGGTTTCACATCCCAAGGTCTCTTGGACTCCTTTTGTCCATTCGGCTTCCACACTAACCCATTGAGGATTAGGTGTCCAACATCAATATATAAAGGATGTGCTTACTTCCTTCTTGTCACTCCACAAATGATTATGTTGAGGTAAGCCCTAGTACTCGAGAAAATAATTTATCAAAAGAGATGACAACGATTAAAATTTAAGCATACCTCTCCTCACTCTTATTTTCCATCCCCTCCTTTTGTGCCCTATGGCTGACTTTATATCTTCATTGGATAATTGGAGAAGGTAACTATTCTATAACCAACCTTATTTCATTAAGTGAAACTTTTTCTTTTTAAATTTGAGAGAGGGTCATCTAGAAGGAGTATTTTAATTTAATTTTAGTGAGTAGGTGGGGTCCCCAACGATGTCATTCTATTACTAAAACAAACTTGTAAAACCTTGTGACTCCCATGAAAATAAATAATGTATAAATAAGACACAATAAAATAATATCATCATCATGTATCCCACAAAAACATGCATGTAGAATATCATCCATCATCATATAAAAAACCATGTCAAGTAACCCTTGTGCTTCCCACAAGTAGCAGCGTTATAAGAAATATAACATTGCCAAAAATAACATGTTGTCCTGAAAATATAATTTGTACCATAACCTGAAATATGTCCAACTAAATTCAAATAAAACCATAACGATAAAATAGAGTCGAATAACATATGTCAACTTAGGAACTCTGTTAGGACTGACCATGTGACTTTTTTCTTCACTCTTTCCTTCTCCTTGTACCTCTGGGTGAATGTCCTAGAATGTGATTTCTTTCCTCCCCCCTTTCATCTGCTCCTAATGTGCTAGTATGTGTGCGTGTTGAAGTGGCCCTAGAAAGGGAGCATGCAAGCACAAAGGGCATATGAAGCTTTCCTACTGCAATGTGTGGAGGGGAGTTGAGGGGTTGGTGGGTATGAAAACATGTGGCTTGTGAAAGAGCTAAAGGTGTTTGAGGTGCAACAATCAATGGAGGAACTTAATGGTGTGAGAGAGAAGGCCAATGAGCAAAATCAGATGTGGGCCTAACGAGGTTGGGTTCCCAACCATCACGCTACAATGGTTGTTGTTGAGGTAAGTGAGGTTCAGGGATCTCCATGATACTTGGGTGTGGTGTAGGTGAATTTTGTGAGGCATGAGGTGTAGGAGGAGATGGAGGACCCCTAAGGTACAAGTGCCCCATCTATGTCAACCGATCAAAGTCTTTAGAATATGCATCAAAATGTAAATAAAAATTGATTTGTTTGCTTATGTTTTCTCTCCATGACACATTTTCCCTTATACCTTGACCCCTATGGTTTCCCCTAGATCCTCTACTAAAGAAACTCATTATATGTTGTAATCAAGGAGAAATTTGTTATGAAATAGTTTGCCTCAAATCACAAGATAAGTAATCAATAAAGTAATGAATTGTATGATATCATGTTTAACATAAACGTTTGCCCGAACAGATAATTGCACGAGGGAAAGGAGTTTTGCACATGTAATTAGGAGAAATGTTGTAAGTAGTATGAACTTGAAGATAAGTAAAGCTGATAGCAAGGGGACACACGTCTTTGTGTCCAAGAAAATGGTTTGAAGCAATATTATAACATCATTAAACTATATAGAGAAGACATAGTCTATGGTATTGTGACAAGATTGTACCATATTGCCCTTGTTTTCTATATAGTTGTAATAACTAATAAGCCAAAACAAAGTAAACTATAAAACGAGAATTGTAAACTCAAAATGAGAACTCTAGCAAAAAAAACCCAAAAAATGAAAAAACAACTAAAAAACGAAAAGTGTTGATGTTGGAATAACGTTTTTTTTGTTGGTAAATTTTCAATATTTTTAAAAAATGACAGTGAAAACTATTTTTTTTGTGTGCAAAAAATAACCTGAAAACGAAAAGTGTTGTTCCTGGAATAATGCCTTTTTTATTTTCGGGGTAAATTTTCAACATTTTTTAATAATGATGTTAAAGATAAAATATCATAACTCCAAAAAACCTTAAATTCCAATGATTTTTAGGCATGACATTAAAGATAAAATATCACGTCTGTGAAAAGGCTACCTTATAATTTTCACAAATTTTCAACCGTGGAATTAAAATAAAAAATCATGATTACAGAAAACCTTAAGTATTCAACATATTTCAACCATGGTATTACGGAAAAATTTTATGACTCTTTTCTTAAATGAACACGTGAATGAACGAAGCATTATACCAAGAGTAATTTCCTTTTTAAATGTTAAAAGTATAGCTATTTTAAAATCTTAGCCTAAGACAACTTGACATATTGCAAAAGAAATTTAAAAATCAACCATCAAATGACGCACAGTGTAGATGAACTCAAACTATTGCAACGATAACTCATAAACTAACCATGAAATTGACACATTGTAGGGGCAGACTCGATCCATTATAACGAAAAGATTAAAATCAACCAAATTGACACATAAATGGATCACGTTGATAGTCGAGGATCGACATGAACCATGCAGAAAAAAGAAAAGAAAAGAAATAAAAAACATAGAAAAAAACTAAAAAAAAGTTCAAAAAATAATAATGATGATGATTAACGTCCACTAAGACCAATGTCTATCGGACCTCTTAAAAGAAAAGAGTCTAATTGTCATTCTTCAAAATCTTGTTTCTGTGATCAAGGAGAGGGGAAAGAAGTGCTCCAAGATCGCTATTGTTGGGCTGGCTTAATAAGTTAAGAAGATTGGAGGTGTGGCTGAAAATAGGGAATTGAGAGCGGATGTGAGCAAGAGTCGGGTAGTCTAAAAGAAAGTGCTTTTCATCTTCCACCTTCTTAGTCTCACAAATCTGAAAAATTCTATTGTTCCATGGAGTCTTGGGAGTAGACCACTATCCGATCTCACTTTGAAGCTCATGAGAATTAGTTCTTATCCTAAAGATGTTCAGTTTATTCTTAGTGTTGGTCAACATAGAGAGATAATTCTAGTTAGCTTCATTTTACCCTCCAGCTCATTATCATCCCATATCTTGTCCTTAAAATTGGAGGTAATAGTATCTTTGATACTATTCTTGCTTCCCATGCTGATATCCTCCTTAATCTCCCAAATATTGAGCCAAGACAGGGCATCCTTATGCCACCTATGCTTGAGGTGCAGGTGGGGGTTTTGACTAAAGTTAGAGTCAATTTCTGGGAGCCTCTTGGATTCCATGTTATAAAGCTTCTTCTTATACATCAGATATCTAAACATAGTTGTACTTTCAATTGGAGACATGCCAACTTCGATCAAGAGGATATGATAGGGAGTATTTCCCTTGATCTTGAGGTTATAGGTTATGAATTGCTTTTGGATCGTCTCAATCTCTCTCCGTGACTCTTTAGATATACTGCAGCCCCAAACTTCACATTCGTATAAGACAACAGGGGTGATAAGAGTCTCAAAGAGGAACCTTGTTTTACTCCAAATGTAAAGATCGACTGCCTTACAATTGTTTTCAAGCTCATAATAAGCTTTCCAACCTACAATAATTATTTTCTCGATGTTATAATTCAAGTTGAGCTAAAGAGGAAAGTCAATACCCAAATATTTATAAGAAGAAACCTGCTCTAGACAATGGTTATCATAGACGAAACTACCATGGGTGATATTTTTGGATTTAATGATCATGACTTTAGTCTTGTCGGTATTAACTGTCATACCCATCTTGGAGCAATAAACATGAAAAGTATTATGTCGCTTGTCTAAGTCATCATGGATTTTTGCAAGAAGAACAATATCGTCAGCATAAAGGAGAAGTGTAATGATTATACTAGTGAGCTCGGTGCCCTTGCAACCTGCAGTTTCTAGACACTCCTCTAGGTTGTTGATTTAGATACCAAAAAAGGTAGGGAAAAGGGGACACCCTTACTTGACCCCAATATTGCATTTAATATATTTAGACCACCCTTCATTAGTCTTAAGCTTGGAAATGACATGTCGTAGAGGCAGATCACAACAATCATTAGTTCATGAGTAACTATGATCTCTTCAAGTCTCTCCTAGAGCTTCTCTTGAGGGACAGTGTCAAAAGATTTTCTAAAGTCCACAAAACAACATAAGAGATCGATTTTACTATTGCGACATTCTTTTGCAATGATCTTGAGAGTGACAAGGTGGTTGATAGTCGAGTGATGTCTCCTAAAATTAGCTTGCCCTTTAGCCCTTTTACCCTAGTTCTCAAGCCAAAGTTTAAGCTTCTTTTCTAAAATGAGCCCATAAAACTTGGCTAGGATGTGGCTAATCATAATGGTCCTATAGTTAGAGGGAACACTTTTGTCCCCACTTTTAAAGTTAGGCACAATAAGACTTTGCGTCCTGTTAGAAAATTATATATTACGGAGCAATGGAACACATAAAATATTGCAGAAATATAAACACATAAAACACATAAAACAAGAGAGACACAGATATACATGGTTCACCCAATTTGGGCTACGTCCACCCCAAACAGCCAGTCCTTCCTTTCTATTATCCAGCAAAATGAAGAGACACAACCTATAGTAGATTCGTTGTAATATCCTCTGTTTTCTCTCACAATCTCACCTCTCTGCTTCTCACTTGGAGAATACACATATATTACACAGCCTCAATACAATGCCCTCATGTGAAAAGAGGGGTTGCCTTCTAGGGCAAAAAACCCTAAACTAAACATAAGTTCTACAGTCAGATCATCTGCCTAATGAACGGCCCAGATTGACTAGAAATTACTATACTTTTACAAGGCAATTTTACATCTGTTTTTAGCTTCGGGGGCACTACCCCTGAAACCCCGTCGGGGGACCGCTGGCCCCCGAACCCCCCAGCCAGGGGGGAATCGGCCCCCCCCCGGACTCCCCCGCGTGGAGGGGTGTACCAACTTCCTAGGGTATACATCCAGCTGACCTATGAACAATCATGCTCCACATCCAACATGTCCAAAGCTTAGGGAAGCCAAGCGTTACAGCCAAATTGAGAAGCTTAAGGAGATGAGGAATGAGGATAGATCTTCCCATTTTAAAGAACTTAGCCTGGTATCCTTCAATATCTTTAGCTTTCCCATTAGTGAACTTATTGACCATAGACTCAACATCTTCCAGAGAAAATATATCTTCCTTAATAAGAGTGTTTAAGATGGTTCCCATGGTGTCTAGAGAGTCATACAAATTCTTAATATAGTTATCCCAATTTTCTAAGGGGATAGAATGATTATCTTTAGTTTTACGAACAAGCACATTCCCCCAAAACTTTCTAGGCGCAACTTTAGAAATGTGGAGAAGGTGCTCTTGTCTCTTATTAATATATGACCTCTTCTTCCTCTTGATGAGAGCTTTGCATATACTTATATTCTGAAGCTTTGATTTCATTAGGGGCATCTTTGATTGCTTTCCTGACAATTTTATAGTCTTTGTCATTCAAAGGATTGGAAGTTCTATTATTATACTTATAGGAAGTCTCATTAGAGAACTCACTAATGGTAGTGGAAGGGGTAGTAGTAAAATGGTAATAGATTTGATCATTGTTGTTATTATAAGTTAGGGAGCGTAAATCCCTTAGAAAAGGTCGACATTACTTCTATCGAAGCAAATGTGTCTTTTTCTTTCACTGGTCTCCTGCATGTGGGTGGTATGCATAACAAGATTGAAGGATAAAGACAAAGTTCTATGGTCAGAGTCAAGCTCGTACCCGTTAAGTAGCTCAAAGTTTGTAATATGGTTGGCGACATGGGTGTCAAAAATCACATAATCCACGACACTACTACCCAACCCATGGAAACAGACCATCTGACTAGAGAGAGGCCACTTGTTAATACCATTACAAATGATAAGGTCTTGGGAACTACAAAGTTTGAGGAGCTCAGTGCCGAATAAGTTCTCGATTATTTCTTCAGAGTTTCTCTTGAATCTATTAACTAAGTTACCATCCTCGTCAAGCCACAAGGGATCAGGGTTAGATTTGTGACTTAACATAGTAGCTTGGTTAGTAGTAATTCCAGCATTGAAGTCCCTAAGAAAAAGTATATTTCCTTCATTCCTTAGGTTGTAGATGTCTTTTTCTAAGGTATTGAAAGGACAATTCTTACCCGGGTTGTTTTTCTTATAGGATGTAGAGTTGATAGGGGCGAAATAGCAGATTGCAAGAAAGATCCTATTGGTTGTAGAATCAAAGATCTCGATCCAAATGTATTGATTGAAGGAGTCGGTTTTATGAAGTCAAATGTGAGAGGAAAGAATGTTGCTAATATAAGTGGCTCTACCACCAAAGCCTCTCCTAGAGGATTTCATATTCCAGGTCGACCAAAGAGTGAATCCATCAAGGTGAGGGACCCTAGATTCATCATGCTCCCAAGTTTCAACTCAAAGAATAAGATCAATATCACTTGGGATCCAATTTAACATAGGACCTTTACACCATGGAAAACTACGACAATTCCATAAGAGGATCCTGAGTGATATTATTCTCTACTTATCACTCGTGTTTGAGACTATATCTCTAATAATAGCTTTTCTATTCCTAATGGTGGCCCATTTCCCTTTCTTTCTTGCCTCCTTGACCTTTTGGACTTCTTTCCTAAGCTCAACTTGGTCTTCTGGAATGAGATCTTCATTTATAAAGATTATCGTTCCTTTTAGGCTTAGGGATTTCCCAAGTATATCAAATTTATGGTCATTAAAACTGATCTTGACACAAATTAGTCTGTGTTTATGCTCAAGTATCTTTCCTACCCTTATTGCTTCAGTGAAATAAGTTGTTTGAATTTGAGATTTTGTCTTTAATTGTTCTTTAACTATTTCTGATGTGTCTTCATTGTTTTGTTCTTTTATACTAGCAATTATAAGGTATAAGGTTCTTTTGTGGTGCTCATGGTCGACTACAATTAGTTTAATAATCTTTTATGGGTTTAATATCTAATTTATTCTTTGTGTTATTTAGGGCTGGGTTATGATGTAGTTGTTCTTTTAGTTTTTTAATCTCGCTTTTCAAAGTGTCATTTTCTTTAACCATTGCTTGTTTACTATGTTTGATTTCTTGAATTCTACTATTCATTCCTTGGAGTTCAGTCTCAAGTGAGATTATTTTATTTTCTAACAATTTGTGGTTGTTCTCAAACATTGTAGTTAATTTTAGTTTAAAATGGTTTTCTCTCTCTTCTCTTCGTCTTTCTAAAGATTCAATGTACTCATAAAGACTCTCTAGGGTAATTTTACTTGGTCTCTCGTTGCTAGAGGGGGGTTTAAAAATATCAGGGGGAAGTACTCATAGTGTAGATAAGAAAAACTTAATAAGAGGAGAGTAAGTGGGAACATATGCACCTGTCAGAGTTGTCTGTAGCACTATTTGCAACGCAATTTTAATTGGATGTAATGTTTGTTGGACCCAAAACTACAGGGCGAGACCCAAAACCACAGAGCGAGACAACGAATGTGTGTTGAATAATAACTTTTTACTTTCGAAACCGCAAAAAAACCCTAGCCGAAATATTGACTCCACATAGACATCAATTCTTGCTCAAAGCAACCGATTCGACGATCTGTTCAAGAGATTCTGGGTTCCTTCGCTTTATTTCTTCACGCAAAAGATGGAAATGATGATCAATTTTTTCAAAACACAAGGCTTCCCTGATCGTGAAATAACGCTCTGTTGTCTATTTGGACCCATTGGCATGATCTCAACCATGGTTGTCCTTCACCTATCATTGGTAATTAAGTTATGTGATAGATCGATGTAATGTTTGTTGGTGAGAGATCGATGATTAACCGCAGGGTTTATATCACCACCTGCAAAGATAATCTCAAAAAATCAATTGTTAGCTAGAGATATATATTGCAAACCGGAGTGTTGAGATAGTCCAATCACATAAATTATATCACCTATGCGAAATATATTGCAGATTGATGCAGAGAGATTTTGGGGGTTAACCAAAATCCCTTTGCTTTACAAAAATTGATCTTGAGGCCTGTAGGTTATGGGCCCACAAAGCCTATTGGAAGCATTTATTCATTTTTTTAGGCCATAAGCCTTTAAACCCACGGATCGTACACTTGGAAGCTTTAATACAGGCGTTTAAGCCTTAAAATCCCGATAGCAAAGATATCGCAAACACACGGAACACAAAGGAAAACCCTGCTTAGAACCCATGGGTCGGACCTCAAATTTTATTCGTCCACAACTATAAAATCAGTGGGTTTGCTCTCGGCCCATTGCAAGTCTGCAACGCCACTCCAACCTCCGACCTCCGATAGCGATCGCTCCGATCCTTTCCGCTTCTCCGATCGCCGATCGGTTTATCACCGATATAGCATTATTGGCCCATCACCACATCGGCATCCCATTGTCACCAGCATTTGACCTACCGAAATGCGATTAGCGATCCCATCAGGACCGTCAATCTGACTTCTGATCCAACGGTTGTGATTTAATCGCATATCGCTATCGCTCTATTACAAAGGCCCGTTCTAGTTCTCGTTCAAATGGTTTTTGCCCATGCAATAAAGCGGCGATCCCTTATTGTGAATCCTTAAGGCATGAGGCCATCCCTGTATAAAACAATTCGTCAATGCTATAAGACTCCTGTGCATTCGCTCTTGTTTCCCCTTTAGAGTGATCTTGTCTACCTTTGATGGACTTACGCTATGCTTGGCTTCCTCTGCCATACTCAGCCACTTACATTGTTATCACTCCATACAACAGTTAAAGATATTTTAGATCGCCATCGATCCTTTCAATGATCAATGGTCAACCAAACCTACACACGGAGCATTATCTATACGAAACACACACAGATGCACAATTTCAACACTTAAACACATTGTATATTATGCATGGCATAATTACAAGCTACGACATTTCAGCCTTAGAATATTGTCCTACTCGACTACGTTGCATCTATCTCTGATTTCATAGTTTCTATCTATCGCCCTCTCTATTACTCTCTCTACCACTTTGAACACGCAGGTTCAACACATATATAAGGAACATTGGATCGGATCTCTGTGAAGGATCCGATCACATCCTTTCCTCAAAAATCTCAATTGAAGCCCTAAAGCTCGCTATATGCATACATATGTGGTAGTATTACATTTTATAAAGTCTTCGAGAGACTTATCCATTCCATCATTTTAGCTTTGTATTAAACAGAAAGTCCCCTTGTTTAGCTCGATGGTCCACATCCTCCTCCTTTTTCGCTTTGGATTTCTGCTTTTGACTAAGCGTGTTGGATGCTCCTGCATCACAGATTAGAACCCTAGAAACATATTACCACCATCGTAGAGATTCACTGCAAAGATTAATCCTGAGAGATCGATGATTAAGTTTATTACCATAAAGGGGCTTCCTCAGCTGCCTCCTCTCTAGCCAAAACAGATGGGTTCGACAAAGCTTCAAAAGCCACCTTGATTTGAAACAAGAAGGCGAGAGAAAGCATCTCTCTGCTTACGAAGCCCATAAAATATTACGCTAAAAACTTTCCAAAAAAAAAGAAAATGACCACATAAAAAAACAAATATAAAAAATTACATAACAGATATATCATATATTATAATATATATATATATATATATATATATATATATATATATATATATATATAACCAGAAATTATTTCAAAAAAACATAATTTAAGAAAAAAATTAACAAAAAACTAAGAAAAACAAATAAATAATATTCATTAGAAAAAAAAAAATAAAAACATTAAAAGATAAAAAATTTAAAAATCAAAATATAAAAAACTTAAAAAAATACATTTAAAAAAATAGAAAACATTTAAAAAAAAACAATTAAAATAATATTTTTAAGGCTTCCACATGGCCTACAACTAAGTGACTCTTTTTTCTTACCAACAACAATCATTTTTTTACTTGTTTTACTAGAGTAGGGTTAAGCATGATTGTGCAAGGATAATCACTTTAATATAATATATGTAATATATTTTCTTAATTTATGTGTAATAATGTGCTATAGAAATAGAACCCTAATGGATCTAGGATGGTAAGTTTAAAAATGAATAAGTTTAGTTATGAAAGTGAGTTGGGTGAGGGGAGGAAGCAGTGAAATATTAGGTAAAATATGATTATTACATTTTATCTAATACTTACGCCTACCTCCTTCCACATTAAAAAATGCATTTAAAAAAAATAAAAAAATAAAACACATTCTTTCTTGATGTTGTTCAATGGAAAAGTCTATTTCGTGTATAAGTTGGACCAACATAGATCCATTTTAAATACATATCTAACAACATGAGTCGAGAGGGATCTATTTTCTTCACCTGCAAATTTTTTTACGAGCCGACATTATTTAAATGTTTTGTATAGTTATTTTTTTGACAGACATGAGCAAAATTTCAACTTTGATGATTTTTAGTCAAATAATCCATTTTTTTTTGTGAGTTTTCTTTATATTTGAAGTTTAAAAGCGAACAAACTGAACTATAAAATTAGTAGGTGTGAGGGGAAATATTGAGTAAAATGTAATAATTAGATTAGGGTTAACGACAAATATAAATGTAATAATATTACATTTTAACCTTGGCCACTTTTGTGTTGGAGTGGAAATAAATATTGGGTAAAATAGAATACTATAATATTACATTTTATCAGATTTCCTCTCATTAGATCCATTTTATATATATATATATATATATTTTATATTTTAGGTTCATAACTAAACTTAACTCCTATGTAAACATTTGTAACAACCGTAGTAAAAATTCATGTAAAAAAAAATATAAGACCAAGGTCATGGGACACATATTCCAAGTTGAATGGTGGGAAAAACATCTAGTGGGTGTTCATTTCCATTATTATGGCTAAGGAAATAGGCAAAGCCAATGACAAAGACTTTGGAAACGCAAGAGGCATTAATTGGAATTTTATTTATGCAAATAATGGAAAATAGGAGAAAATCAAGGTGAAGATTCACAAGTTGCATGTGAGGAGGAAAATAATGGAAAATGAAGAAAATATAGGCCTCATTGATAAAAAGGCTTATGAGGATCAGTTCAAGGGCTTTTGGTCAGTTTAGTTTTGGAGTTCTCTCTCTATTCTCTCTCTCTCACACACACTCTTGGACACTTCAAGTTTTCTTGGAACACTTCAACATTAGATCAAGAAAAACAAAGAAGGCAAGAGGAAGCAAAGATCAAGCAAGGAAGAGTAGGATCAAGCAGCTACAACGAGAATCTTTGCAGGTATTGAGTTGCATGTATGATTTCCTTGCTTGTTTTCGCATGCATGGTTATGCATGTGTGTTATTGGTTCTCTTGTTGTCACTGGCATGGGTTTTGCCAGGTGTGATAGTGTTTTTCAGCCTAGCCTTACAATTTCCAGACAACCATGGTGTGATGGGGTTCTCATGTTTTGGTTGAGTTGGATTACCGAATGGATTCGAAGCTAAGTGACGTGGATATTTGAAAGAAAAGAACACATGGCCTAGTGATCCCTGAACCAAATTATGGATTGCAGTAAAGCCACTAGCCTAGTAACCCTTGAACCAGACTGTGGGTTGCGGTAAAGCCAGGTATTGTGTGCCTTAGTGGGCATAGAAATCCTCGACTGGTGAATGACGGGATATACGGTAAAGCCTAGAGGTGGGTTCTCTCCATCAGGCCTAGGAATCACGAGATGAGATATACGGTAAAGCTTGGAGGGTGGAGTCTTGGTTAGGGTCTAGTGATCTGATGTGGATTGCGGTAAAGCCTAGAGACTGGTGTCTTAGTTATGGCCTAGTCATCCCTGAATTAGACGGTGGATTGCGGTAAAGGCCAAAGACTAGGAGACAAGCAAATTCCTCACATTGCAGGTGGAGAAATCTGATAGTATCCATGCTTGTTTACGGTTTAGTGATCCGGTGGGGATTACAGTAAGGCCTAACATTGTATGTTTATTGTTTTGGCCTAGTTATCAGGTGAGGATTGCAGTAAAGCCTGGTTCTATTGATGAGGGTGAGGTGGTATAGCCTCATGAAGCCCTGATTGAGTTTTGATTATGAGTCCCATGTTCATGCTTGGAATATGGCATGAGGGTGATTTTGTTATGCTCTTGACCTGTGAGAAGATGTCAGGATACCAAATATGTGAAGAATTACAACCCAAAACACAGAACAAAATGAAAAATAATAACATGTATTTTATTATTCATAGATGAAAGCAATGTTCACTTGCCTCTTCGAGGGGGCAACCTCTAATAGAGTAGTGCTCAATTACAGAATAAGACATGACGCTCCTCAATGGGGAGTATCTATCTTTTATATAGGATTCGTACATGCAATACCATGGGTCAGTACCATGGTTCTATTAATACTATCTATCTAATACCATGGCCCATTTGCAACTAACTGTGGTCCCTTTCTTTAAATGCGGGTCAACCACTTACAATTATTTATATAGGCTTTATTGACTCTTTAACTATAACTATGACTCAACCCTATTACATAAATAAGGGGGTTAGGGTTGAACCCTGACATGCCCTCCCCCATAAAAACAGCCTTGTCCTCAAGGCTGAAGCTGCAAAAGCTGCTGAAGAATAGTGGTTGGTTCCTAGGTTGCATCTTCTAGAGAGGTGTCTTTCCACTTGACGAGGACTGCCTTGATCGTGCGACTGCACAGTTACCATTCTCGTGTGTCAAGAACCTGTTCAGGTTGGAGGCATATTGAACCTTCTTCACCCAATTCCGATAGACTTGTTTGAATTCTATAATTGTTCCCTACCACTTTCTTGAGGCATGAGACATGGAAGACGGGATGTATTTTTGCAGTGGGTGGCAAGGCTAAATTGTAGGCTACTTCTCCAATGCACTGAAGTATTTGATATGGTCCGTAGAATTTTGGAGATGATTTCTGACGACCCTTGCCTTTGAGTGATGTTTGCTTGTATGGTTGCAGCCTCAAGAATACCTTATCCTCTTCTTGAAATGTGTGCTCTGAACGATGTTTGTCTACCTATTGCTTCATGCGATTCTGAGCTTGATGGAGATTGTCTTTGAGGTGGGCGAGCATGATTGCACGGTTCTGTTGGAGTTGATCCACTGCTTGTACCTTAGAGCATCCAGGTATATAAGAAGTAGGTGAAGGGGGAAGTTTACCATAAACTAATTCATATGGAGTCATCTTGGTGGCGGCATGATAGTTAGTATTATACCACCATTTGGCTAGAGGTAACCACTGTACCCATAGATGTTACTTTTCTGAAGTGAAACACCTGAGGTAGGTCTCCAGACATTTGTTGACTGCTTTAGTTTGTCCATTAGTTTGGGGATGATAGGAAGTACTGATTTGGAGTTGGGTGCCTTGTAGCTTGAAAAGTTATTGCCAAAAGTTACTGGTGAAGATCGGGTCACAATCAGACACAATGGAAGTGGGCATGCCATGCAATTTGAAGATCTGGTCCATGAAAGATTGAGCCACCAAAGTGGGTGTAAAAGGGTGGGGTGGGGCGCAAAAATGGGCATACTTAGAAAGTTTGTCCTCAACCATCATGATGACTGATTTGTTGCCTGACTTCGTAAGACCAGTGATGAAATCCATAGAAACATCCATCCAGATTGAGGCAGGTATGGGCAATGGTTGTAAGGTGCCTAGGGACTTGACTGTTTCTCCTTTGTGGCGCTAACACACATCACATTCCACTACAAAAGTAAGAATGTCCTTTTTCATGCCTGTCCAAAAGAAGGAACGACGAGTGCGAGCATAAGTCTTCTGAAAGTCGGAATGGCCTGCAGTGGGAGATGAGTGCAACTCTGCCAAAATGTGCCTTTTGAGGGTGGATGTTGATGATATCATTAATTTGTCCTTTGTAGCAAAGAATCTCATCCTTCCAAGAGTAGCCTGCTGTAGAATTTGGATCTGCTTGCAAGTTATGAATGAGTTGGGAGAGCAAAGGATGTGAAAACCATTCCTTGCAAGCTTCTTCAATCCACTCTGGAATGGGAAGAGAGATTGCTAACAGGGTGTTGTCCTCCTCAAATTAGCGTGATAAAGCAACTGCTATAACATTTTCGCGCCCTTTCTTGTAAATTATCTCATAATCATATCCCAAAATTTTGGCTAGCCATTTATTTTGCTGTGGCGAGGATAGGTGTTGCTCCAAAAAATATTTAAGGTTTTGATGGTCTGTGCGGATTTGGAACCGTTGCCCCAATAAGTATGGTCATCAGGTATCCACTACATGTAAGATGGCCATCATCTCCTTCTCAAAGGTAGATTGTCCCAGATGTTTCCCACTTAGTTGTTGGCTAGTGAATGTCAAGGGTCGACCTTCCTGCATTAAGACAACCCCAATACTCGTACCTGAAGCATCACATTCAATCACAAACGATTTGGTGAAGTCAGGTAGTGCCAATACGGGAGTGGTGTTGGAAATACTTAGAGGGGGGGTGAATCAGTATTCCGTTTCAATTGTTATTTTTACCAATTAAATCATTTATATTTAGAACACATAATGAACAATAGGAATAAATGCTTTTAATAATATAATCTTTACAATAAATCAGGTATAATATATATAGGGATCCAACCCTTGATGAAGACACTGATCTTCAATTTCACAGGCTCCATCCTGATGCCAAGCACCAACTTGGTCTTTTGTGAGGCTCCAACCTCTAGGGCACCAACCTTGTGTTTAGGAGTAGCAACTCCAAGGACTCCAATCCTTCTAGTTATAAGGCACCAACCCAAAGGGCTCCAACCCTATCTTGTCAAGGCACCTACCTTTTTTGTTCGAGGCTCCAACCTTCAGGGCACCACCCCTCTGGGCTCCAACCCACTGCTATATTTTGTTTAGATATGTTTGATAGTAATTCTCTACTCCAAAAATCTTCTTCACTGAATTCTGTCAATCTACAACTTCACTACTACTTTAATGAAAATCTTGTCTCATAGAAGGTATCACCATTGCTTTTCATTATACCCGAGCAAAATCTCCAAGTCACATCATGATGACGAATACATCATGGCCTTCAATAGTCTCCACACAACTTCAATGTGTCTACAATGAACTGCACTAAGCTCTGCACAGAGGCAACTCTTTGTTTCAACCCTTTATCCTAACTGTCACAGTAACTACTTCGGGTGTGAGGCTTCAGGAGTAACTGCTTCAAGAATGATTTCTTCAGAGGAGTGACTATCGCAGTTTTATATTGTGTGTTCAATTAAAAACAACCATGTTCATACTCAGATAATCTTCTTAGATCCACAGAGCATCCTTTTGAACTGTTATCTGAATCATTGTTAAACACAGGTCTGAGCTTTTCAATAAATAACCCATTCAATTGAATGTTCAACCTTCAACTTCCTTCTTCTTTCGCTGGACCTTCAGCTTCCTTCTTTGCCTGCTCGACCTTTGGCTTTCACTTTCGTTCGCTCGACCTTTGACTTCCTTTCTTATGCTGATTCACGTTCACGAGTTGTGAATTGTCCTTCTTCTCTGTGATAGATGCCCAATACAACTTACAATTACACTCAATCGTTTCAACTTGTATATCTATATATGTGTGTGTGTGTGTGTGTGTGTGTGTGTGTGAGTTTTGCCAAAGAATCAAAACGACTCGTTCAAAGGTGATGGGGCTGACTCATTTATTAAAAATATATATCGGAGAGTCTTTTATCCATAGACTTGATTTTTCACATAAACCATATAAGAGTTGCTATACCCACAGGGAGGTCCCACATGCCACTTCATTACCTTTAATCGCAATCGCAACTTCAAGAAAAATCAGAGTTATTCCTTTAATCTCGCAAACGAACGCCGATCCCACCTAAATGCACAAGATCGGACCTCAAATAAAATAAACATGTGTCCATAAACTTCTCAAGTCCACTCAGTACCAAGTCTTATCGAATTAATTCTCCACCATTGATCTCATCATTAATCTAACAGTTGTTGATCCACTCGATCAACAAACCCAATCGCTGATCCTCCACCATTTGATCAAGGTGCGTTAGATCCAATGGTTCATAACTATATCAAGCAGGGAACTTGCGCGACGGTTAACCGCCCTTACGGAGCCGATAAGGATTATAAATCCTTGATCTATAAAAGTTCGGATCCGTTTTGAGATTTAATGTCCAATCACTTTAAGACCCAATATCCATTGGATATACGAGGTCAGCAAATCTACGGCTTGCGGGTCTTCAACTAGCACATGGGTTAAAAACAGAGATTGATGGATAGGGTTTAGCGCGGGCTGAGATCAATGGCTAGGATTTAGAGTGGGCCTTAAACCACGATCAAAACATCCATACACTCCTAACCTCTGCTCTTTCGATCGTTGTTGCTCTTGTAACTTCTCTTCACTCTTCCACTCTTCCGACAATTGTTGCTCTTGTGGCTTATCTTCCTGTGACCTCTTATAACTCTGTTTATGCTCCTCCACTCTTTTCTTCCTATCAGTTCTCCTTGGGCATATATTACATGCGATACTTCCGATATGGCTCCTTCGATGTTTTCTTCTTTACTCCTCTATTATCGTTGTTGCTCTTTGTTCTTTCGACAACACTTACCCTTGGGCATATGTGATAACCTGCTTCTCTTGCTCCAATGACTTGCTTCTTTGATGGCTTTCGATAAACTCTTCATCTTACTCTTTGGCTTCATGATGGCTTCTCCTCTTTGGCCTCTTGATCATGTTGCTTCATGGATCTATTGCTTCTATTCTGTCTGTATATATATGTTCAATCCACTTGGGTCATCCATCTCATCATATCATCATATATCAAAATTTCATCACTATGAGCATTATGATCAATGGGAATCAATGGGAAATCATGTATCAAAGAATTTGCCATCACACACATTGCTGTATTGACATCAATGACAACCTAGATTAACAAGTGGAACACATGACATGATTGAGAGTTATAAACGCTTGTTATTATTCATCATTCCAGAGGAATGAATTTTTCTTGAGAAGGTGAGTGAGGGGTCTAGCAATGCGACCATAATTGTGAACAAATTTGCGGTAGTAGCTGGTGAGACCCAAGAATCCTCTCAAACTCTTCAAGGTCTTTGGTTGGGGCCAATCCTGCATTGCTTGGATCTTTTTGGGATCCACTCTGACCCCTTCATGCCCCATAATGTGGCCCAAATACTTGATTTCTTTCATGCCAAAAGAGCACTTGGATAATTTGACAAATAATTTATGCTTCTTGAGCAGTTGCAAGAGCAGGTCTACATGCTGAAGATGCTTTTCCCAGGTGAGGCTGTAGGATGAGAATGTCATCAAAGAAAACAAGGACAAATTTTCTGAGATATGGTTTGGGCAGGTGATTCATGAGGCTCTAAAAAGTGGATGGGGCGTTACAAAGACCAAATGGCATGACCAGGAATTCATAATGGCCTTCATGAGTTCAGAAAGCAGTCTTCAGAATGTCTACTTCTTTCATGCGAATTTGGTGATAGCCCGAGCGAAGGTCTAGCTTAGTAAAGAATTGAGCCCCATTCAGTTCATCTAACAAATCATCAACAACTGGGATGGGGAATTTATCTTTGACAGTCAGCTTGTTGAGGGCCCTGAAGTCTGGACACATACGCCATTCCCCATCTTTCTTGAGCACCATGACCGCAGGCGATGCATAAGGACTAATGCTAGGATGAATAACACCGACTTCCATGAGTTCCTTGATGATTTTTTCAATTTCATTATTTTGGGCAAAAGGATATCTATATGGTCGCAGATTCGGTGATTGTGCCCCTGGGACCAATGTAATAATATGATCACGTTCCCCTCTCAATGGTGGAAGCTCATGAGGTTTTTCAAAGACCTGCAGATGGTTGTTTAATACCTATTGTATCTCATGATGAATATGAAGAGCAGGGGACTCGAAGGTCTGAATGGCATTAAATTGGGTGATAACTCCATGGTGGCCCTTTTTAACAACTTTTCCATCCGATGCGAGCTGATGATAGAAGGAGTACCTGCTTGGAGTTCGTGAAGGGTATGTGTGTGGTCATTCTGCTTAAAGCTCATATATAACTCTTGGAAATCCATTGTGTTTAGGCTGAGTGTGTAGAACCATTCAACACCTAATACAATGTCACACCCACCCATGTTGATGGCAAAAATGTGGGTCTTTAGGTGGTACTCTCCCATCTGAGTTTGATATTTTCACAGTGGTCGTCACATTTCATTGTCCCCCCATCAGCAATCTGTACCTGGAAATTAGAGATTGCTCTGAAAAAACAATGCACAACTTTTGCGACTCTCTGATGGATAAAGTTATGTGTGCTACCACTATCAATCAAGACTACTACAGAGTGATTTTTAATAAAACCTCTGATTTTGAGAGTTTGGGGAGAAGAAATGCCTGCCAAAGCATGGAGTGAGATAACTGGTTCTTTTGGTGTAGCTGGGAGCTCATTGTCCTGTTGGTTGTCCTCATCTTCTTCCTATGGTTCCTTAAAGGATGGGGCTTCCTTAGATGAACTGTGATCAGTAGCATCAATTTGAAAGAATTTGGGTTCCTTGCATTTATGCCCTGGGAAGTATTTTTCATCACAGTAGTAACATAATTCTTGCTTTCTTATTTCCGCCATTTCTAATGGTGACACCTTCTGAACCTTAAGTGTTTGGGTAGTGCCCAGAGCCTGGGTGGGGCATCCCTTGGCTATGAAATTTGGACGAGGCGACTGGGCTGCTAACACGCGTTCCACTTCACGAGCCATTGTGCAAGCTTTCAGCAATGTGGGTGGTTGGTGCATCCGGACGTGAGCTTGGATGGCGTCTTTGAGAACACTGATAAAAGATTATGTAGTATTCATCCGCCAGACCTCCTATGCGGAAGGATAATTTCTCAAAGGATGTACTATTGTCATGTACTGCGCCTATCTATCTGAGCTTAGTAAGATGACCCAAAACTCAAAGCCACTATTTGGTTCTGGGTTTGAATCCCTCAGTTCTTCTTTTTTCTTCCAAGAGCTCACCAGGTGAGAAGGAAGAAAAGGACATATATGACCACGTCAAAGTGTACCAGCAAACTGGTTTGATCGACCGGAAACTCTTCGATTCATTCATCCCTTCCACATAATATTTTGACCATAATAGAGAACAAATCCAATTTGATTAGATTGTTAATTCAAATCCTTTCACGTCGGGAGTGCCTTATAAAGCTTTTTGATCCTAGCCCGCAAATCTTCCAAACGTAGAGCCCGTAGGGCCTTGATTCCAAATACATTACTACAATGGGAAGTGAACAAGTTAGTAACAGAACCTTCTTCGAAAAGGTTCTAAGGGTATCATTTATGGAGAAATTCTTGACAAAGGAGATACATTGATAACATTGATATATGAAAGGTTCAAATCCAGTGATATATTCAAGGTCTTCCTAAAGTTGAACAATTGTCAGAAGCCTGTTTGAATAATTCAATATCGATGAATCTGAAAGAAAGTTTTGAAATTGGACACAGGAGCTCCTCTAAGTGTTCCAGTGGTGGAGCTACTCTCGGACATTGAGAACATGTTTCGACCTGGACGAATTTCAAAATCTTGTATTTTTTCGTTGATTGAATGCCTGCCAAGTAATTGCCTTGCATAGCATTTTTGATGCCACTGCCACCATTGCCATCTTTTTTGGTCCAAGTAAAGGCTTCCCACACGTAGCTTAGTCTCATCATCTTTGATGTGATTCAACATGAAATATTGGTCCATTTGTGATAACCATATTGCTGGATTAGAGCCATCAAATTTGTACATGTCCAGCTTGGGTGGTCAAGGGTGGGAATGTTGGTGGTTTCCATGGAAGTGAACAGAATGGCTAGATTATCCTTCATGGTCTTCATTAAAAGCATATGCCTCCGATTGTGCCGCCGACTTGCCCTTTTTTAATGTGTCATTCAATGTTTGGATCTGCCTCGCTAATTCCTCCAACTTGTTTTCAAGGGATTCCATCTTCTCATTGGCCATAGCTTGAGTTTTGGTTTCTACCATACACAAATCTGGTCGTCACTGTGAAAATTTGGGACCGCCCGAAAATTGAAGCTAACAAGTGAATGGTACCACCTCACTCAACCCGTCATCCTGATTCTTATGGGCTAAGTCTCTTATAAACGTCACGGGAAGGCCTCAAACTCCTTTTTTTTTTTACTCCGAAAGGAGTTTTACTCCTCGCTTATTGATACTGCAGTAGCCAATTCCCAAAAAATTTAATCCTGCCCAATGTCTTGCGACAATCACCCCAAGGTATAGGAGCCACAAGCCTCCCTGCACAAATGGTCAGATCTGTTTGTGAAACCTTCAACTGCAGAGTGTAAGTAGGAATGCGGCAACGACCCAACCCCTGTTGCTAGATCTGAATGGTATTCTAGTGGATCTGATTGTTGCGACGGCGCAGAACCCAATCTGCTAGATCTGATATGGAAAAGAAGTTAATGGGCGATCTTCAGAGAGACAAGAGAATTATGGTCTCAAGGAGTGTCATGTGCTATAGATCACAATATACATAAGGGTCCAATAGTAGTACTCGACCCAATATTTTAGGGAACTAACTAAGGAGGATCAACCGTACCCTTAGCCGTACTACCCGACTACCCTATCATACGCGCAAGAAATCTCCCCGAGTGCTGTTCTCGGTGTACTGTAGCAGCAAGATGGTCGACGATTTATCTACAAAGAGGTTTCAGGTGAGCCTAGGGGGCTCTTTATATACCTAGAGGGTACGTGGAAGACAATCTGTGCGTAATTCTGTCTAATGCACTACTACTCGAAGGGGTACCTACAGGGGTTACAAGGGAGTCCAACAAGCATGACCACCTCTTGTATTTCTTGCGTGCATGCCTCCCCAAATCCGCATGTTTATGCGCTCAACGATAGATCTCGTGGTTTAAAGATGCCATAACACATCTCTAGCCAAAAAAAAATAATTCTGCTACAAATGGAGATACCACCGGCCCTGGAAAGCACTCTAATACCACTTGTTATGCTATTGACCTACGAGAAGATGCCAGGATACCAAATATGTGAAGAAATACAACCCAGAACACAGAACAAAATGAAAAATAACAACATTTATTTTATTATTCAGAGATGAAAGCAATGTTCACTTGCCTCTTCGAGGGGCAACCTCCAATAGAGCAGTGCTCAATTACAGAATAAGACATGACACTCCTCAATGAGGAGTCTCTATCCTTTATATAGGATTCATACATGTAATACCATGGGTCAGTACCATGGTTCTATTAATACCATCTATCTAATACCATGGCCCATTTGCAACTAACTGTGGTCCCTTTCTTTAAATGCAGGTCAACCACTTATTATTATTAATATGGGCTTTTTTGACTCTTTAACTATAACTATGACTCGACCCTATTACATAAATAAGGGGGTTAGGGTTGGACCCAAAAAATAAAATAAAAAAAATAAAAAAAAATTGGTTCAACCAATCTATGGTTCGGTGGTATGTGGAAGTCTCAAACCTAGTTGACTTATGCATTCATTAATAAGAGTTTTTTCTTCTTGGTATTTCATGTATAAAGGCACTGGTTTTTTTGTGGATTCTGTGGTTGTTGTATCCTTGTTATTTTTGGTCGTTATATGCTGGGTATGAGCATGTTTTATGACAATGGTGATGTATGAATCTCATAATGTTTTGACTTGTAAATTAATGAACAATGAATATATGACCTATTAGATGACAATGCAAATATTGTGATGAGAAATCAATGCTTCTTTACGAATCTCAGATAAGTATGAGACCCCTATGCTCATATACGTTATTATGATATGTAGATTACATGTTCATGATGTGTTTGACGAAATGTCTGTCATGGTTAGGCTTGGTTAGGTCAAGTCCTTGATCAAGTTTTGTGTTAGATTTTTTGTCTTAGTGTCATTTATTGCCTTGGAAAGTCTCATAAAGTTTCAGACAATGGTTTAGAGACTAGCCCTGAAAAGGTGGCTTAAATCTCATAGACTCTAGCACAAAAATGACTGAAAAAGATTGCAGTCTCTCCCTTGCATGCATTGTGTGAGCAACTAGAGTGTCCCAGTCGCATGCATGCCCATGTCATGGGAGCAACTGAGGGTTTAATTCATTGGAAGGCTAGGTTAACTCAGGGGTTGGTCACATGGAGTGGTAGAGTAGCTCCTGGGGGTCTCTAGCACCCAAGGGAGGTCTATAAGGTGTTGATTCACCAGTTCCATTTCCTTAACTGCACTTAGGGAGTTAAATCATATCATAGTAACTCTTCGTCACGTGTTTACCCCAGTGGACTGGTTGACTTAGGTAAATGTGGGAGGAGAGTGTTACAACATTTGATCATGGTAAAGATATTGTAATGTTTAACATTTTGACTTATTAAAAAATAAATAAAATAAAAAATAATAATTGTATTTATATTTATACTTAATTAGAATTAATAATTAAGCCAATTTACCAAGCTTCAAGAGAGATCAAATTTCTTTAGATGCAAAACTCTTTTGAAGTGAACAAAGATTTGATCCCTCTTTGCCTTGGTAGATTCAGATTAGACATCTAAAGTTGATTATATAACTATTAGTAACATTAAAAATTTCCATTACTCGAATTGTGATTTCAAATTGTGAAAAATTCCTAATTCACCTTGATTATGCAATTTTAACGATAAATATTTATAATTTCAACCACTTTTTATTTTATTTATTTACTATATATTTTAAACCAAATTTATAAAAAAACCTAAATACTTAAAAAATGTGATTGTTTAGACAAAGTGATTTTCGAAATGTTTAACGAGGAACCAAAATATTTCAAACATTATAGTGGACCACGTTGAGTATTTTATTTGCATTATAGTAGGCCAAATAAGTATTTTATTAGGTTGACGGGCCTTCTTTTGAATCAGTTTAGTAGTCTACACTTTCATTCTTTGACTGACAAATGTCATATGGTTTTCTCTTTGACATTTAACTATATATATTCTATTGTTTAACACTTTTCTTGTGCGTTTGACATCTGGGACATAAATTTTCCTCTATCCGCTCGACATTTGTTCCCACATGCATCATTATTCTGGGTTTCTCTGCATCTGGTTTGGTGGCATTATTCCTTAGCTCTCTCAAAACCCAGTTATGCAGTGCACGATCAACAAATTTGTGCTTTGAAAACCCTATTCTGCGGTGCACGACCAACTAATCTATGCTTAATCTGTGCTTCCATGACCTTACTAGCTGTCGTCTTGGTTCAAACTTCATCAACAATTATGTACTACCAATTGTCCCAAAAGGTACAAAGAGAGGCCGATAGAATTATGAAGTTGGAATTGTTGAATTTTTGTAGAAGATTAAAAAGTACAAGTGGTTAGTGCCATCTCTCAAGGCACGGTTAAAGTGTGGAAGATGAAGGCTCGAAAAATTTGGCTTCACTTCAATGTTGAATGAAGGTCACAAGGCATAACACCAAATAATCAGCAATGTTAGTTTTAGGGTGAGGAAGGAGGGAGTAAGGATACTATCAGGAACTTACCATGAAGCGAACACTTTTAATTCAAAATTCTCTTCAGTTTCAAAAAGACAATGTATTTTTTCAATATCAACAAAAAACTGATTGTGAGATCTTGTATGGGTATACTTGTTTTTCATATTCTGATATGATAGAAGAATTCTACACTAATACTCAAATTATATACTTTGGATCAAGCAAAAAGGAAAATCACTAAGACCACATTTTTTATTCAATTAGATGTTGTGAGTGCCTTTGTGGGAACAATCAACAAATTCTAGCAAAAGCGATGGGGAGAATGGAGACATTTTGAAGGGATTGGAAGCACAATTATGAAAAAGAACTAAAAGCAACAAGAAAATAAATGCTTAGGATGAATACCCAGCTGGACAAGCATAAAAAGAAAATAATCCTTGCAAAAGTAGGGGAAGACTGCATTGGTTAGAAACTGCAAGATCAAGAAGACTTGATACAAGAATTCATGGAGGGAGTTCGACATTTGGAGCTCGAGCAACATCATGGGTTTGCAATTTTGAGGTCCCCTGTGCCTCGCCAGCAAAATCTTTGGTTCCTTTGGACAAGAGGACATAGTAGCAAAGAACAAAGACTTTGTGGAACATCATTCTGAGCATTTCAGGAGAACAAACCCATCCATAGTGTCATCATTTGTAGGAAGAATAAGGGCTGCTCACTTTGGGCATGATAACAAAAATGGTTAATATTATGATGTATTTCAAGTTTGCGATTCTGCGAGGCCGGTTTGTAAGGCCGATACTGGCCAGACAGTTAATTGTGAGTGTCTTTGTGGCAATAGTCAACAAATTCTAGCACAAATGATGGGGAGAATGGAGGCATAGATTCGCATATGGCCTGCCCCACTAGAGAAATCAAACCCAAAATGGATAAATCACTCTAAATAATAAGAAAGGAACTTCAATTCATCTCCACTCATTATCTCCACCCATTATGTTACAAGTTTACACTACATCATTTCAGTAATTTTAGGAAACCCTGAAATAGAACATTAGTATAGTGCCATTTTCAGACCAATACTACACTAAAATTAGATTCAAAACATCTAAAGTAAATATAGGGATTAAAAATTCATACACAATCTGCTTCTAGATAAAATCAACAACTTTCTACTAAATGTAAAAACTCAAAGTCACAGTACTTGCATAGAATAATTTAAGGAAACCATTAAACATAAAAGAGGTTCAGTTATGGACTCCACGTGACACTAAAGCAAACCAACATTTACATCAAAATGCAATTTTTCATAATGTAAGAAACTACAATAACCAAATGAAAAGATATTTTTTGTCACTTTCTTTTGTAACAAAGAGAGTATATTGGAGAAGATGAATATGTGATTGCAGCTTCTTCACATTTTGAACATGATGCAAGATATGCTTTTGTGGTTGTGGATATTGTTGATGTTGGAAATGTTGCCTTTTTAGTCTGTTGCACATTGAATTTGTTGAAACCAAACAAGTTGTAGTCATTGAAAATGCAAAGGCTATTTTGAAGGATCAACTCTACAGATTTCTTGCAATGGTGTTGTCACGATTGCTTTGTATCTAAGTTGCATGAAATGAGAAAACATATACTAGTTTTGGAAATGGAACCACCTATAAATGTGACTTCCCTCCCTCCCCCTTCCATGGTTTAAGTTTTTTTTAACTTCATATTTGTCCCACGCCCCTCATGGTCAGTTGGGGGTTTCCAAGAATTTGTCAAGGCATTTCCAAATTTCCGCGAGTTTCCGGTAGTGATACATTGGTAGTTTGGTACATTCTATTGTATCTATATCCAGATTCCAAGGATCCATGCCTATTGAAAGTTTAAACTCTGACTTGTCTGTTTCATTATCTTTTCTACCCACCTAAAAGTTTTATTTAGGTTGCCCTTGTCATCCTTAATAACAAAAACTTCAAAGCATATTTTCTAGGATCCTTCTTCCATCAGAACATACATGGTTTCTTGGTATGGTTAACATGTAAGAAACCACAAAATGGATAGACTCAATATTCATTCCTCTTGCAACCAATGTACTGATAACAGGGGTTATTAGTGAAGTGATATCCAAAATTTAGTTTTTGGCTTATACACAAGATAATTTACCGCAGTCCTAACTTTCCCAAAGCTTTTTTCGATAACCAAATAATGTCTGTTTTTGTCAGATTTGAAAGAAATTGCTTTACCATCTTGTCTCATATGCCTACCACAATCATCTGACAAGATATATGGTCTTATCTCAAATTCAAAATATTTTTAAATCCGCATTTGGTAACGTATATTCCACATAAATACGTTAACTAAACCAGATCTCAATCATTTCTAAACAAAACTACAATCTAATTTTCAGAGCAGTGCAAGATTCTATCTTTCAGTTAAACGATTTTGAATTTTCATGACAGTTTATTCTTGAACTATTTTCTAGTAATCAGATAAACAAAGATTCTTTTCCAACGAAACAGTGACAATGGATTTTAACTTTTGTAATTCCCATTCACGAATGACCAAATCATCTTCCTCTATGAGTGTTTCTCAGCCGTGTAAAAATTACATGACTAAAATCTATTAAGTTCATATCACTTTATACGCAAAAACGTAATAAATGATGAAGTCGGTTGTTTAAACCCAGCTTCCACCCCACAAACTACAAATCTAGGCTTTACATGAGCCAGAAGAACTTATTTTAGTTAAAACTTTCAACTATGTCTGCATTGAGATCCTTCAACAAGAGTAGATCCAAAAGAAAATGACAAATTCCTTGCAACGACTAAAAAAGTTGATAGAAGGATAAGGTTTCCTGCTAATTATTCCCCAAATTTTGATTGTAGACATAATGCATAATATTTATTATATCTAACCTGAATTGTGATCTTGACCAAGGCACTGAAGCTCAAATATGCCTAAAGGACCCCTTTGTCTTCCACTTCTGGAAAAAACCATTAAATGACCCCCTAGAAATTAAACTACTAATCCTTGTGAACCAAACTGTTGTGTACCTATAGTGCCAACTCATCTGGAAAAACCATCAAGCATGTTGCTTGTAATCTAGAGATGGAGCAAGTGCACAGCATAATGCATCTTGCTAGTTATTATTCATAAATTGGCATGTCTGTCCATGCCCCTGCCACATGCCCATTCTCACAAACATATGCCCAAACACTGGGCTCACCATCATCATGATATTCAAAAGACCTTCTCAAACAGAAGGTAGCAAGCATGTCCCAAGTCCCTGTGGATGAACAAAATGCACAATTCACCAACGATTTCTCAGCTTTCATGTCCTTGATGTTTCTCCAGACATAAGAATTCCTGAAATTCTTAAATATACCCTTAAATAATATATAGTTTCTCTTCTCTTCAGAGTGTAAACAACAAGTCCAATCACATATATAAAGACTATCACCGTGAAACCTACTTGCAAGAAGCTTATTACCTTGTTCTTTGGTGAGGTTCCAGATATCCCTGGCCAGATGGGGATCACATAGGTTCCCTTTCTTCCGTTTTTTTTGCATCACAGTATTGATGATCAATAGCCTGGTCATACGAGGGGTTCTCTTTTCTTTTGACCTCAATTGGGTCTCTTGAATTGTAGGCGACCCCTGGTGATTTATGCGTAGCTCCACTGGGGCTATCGATGGACTTAGAAAACTCACTCATCTTTCCTTAAACTCCTGTTGTTTTTCCAATTGGAAAAGCATCATCTGTAATTTCTGCATTTAAGCATTCTCTCACAATCCTTGGATGGACTTGGCAGCTCTCATCCATCTCTGTAGCTCCATTGGGCCTATCTGGAATTTGTCCATTTGAGCATTGAGTAATCCCATTGCCCATCTCTCCATTCACGTTATCTGAAACCTGATTCAGCTTATTAGAAAAATTCATGTTTTCTCCATTTGGGTTCTTCGCAACGTTGTCTATGGTTTTTCCACTAGGCCATTATGTAACTACGCACCGATTGCTTTTACAACTATCACCCATATTCTCAGTTGGATTCTCGACAACTCTATTGGGCTTATCTGGGATTTGTCCATTTGGATCCTATGCAACTCCATTACTCATCTCTCCAATTCGATTCTCTACAACTCGGTTTAGACTTTTTGCAATATTTCTATTTTCTCCATTTGAGTTAATTGTACCTCCACTTAAATCAGTGTTCACTACAACTTCTCTATTTGGGTGCCCTTTACTTGCACACAAATTGCCTTTACAACTCTCACCCGTCAGCCAAATTGGGTTCTTTGCAACTCTATTGGGCTTGCCTAGAATTTGTCCATTTTGGTTCTGTGTAATTCCATTACCCATCTCCACAACTGGATTTTCTACAACCTGATTCAACTTATTTGCACTATTCCCATTTACTCCATTTGGGTTCTCTGTACCTCCAATTGGCTCAGTGTTATCTCCAATTTCTATATTTGGTTCAGCAAATCTGCAATTTCTTCAATTGGGATCTCCGTAACAACATATGAATTGGCCCCAAACCCTCCCCTTTCTCTCAATTGAGTTTCTCGTAAGTGCACATGAATTGCACAACAGAAACCGGGTCGTGTATAGCAAAAACCGAAAGCACGGTTATGGCAGCATGTCCTGGAAGAGCAGAAATCAAAACAGTTTTGGAAAGGGAGAAATCGTCCAATATATGTAGCCAGATGTCAGAGAAAGAGAAAAAGAGAAAAGAGAAAACCATATGCCAGATGTTAATCAGAGAATCAAAGTGTAGACTACTAAACTGATTCAAAAGAAGGCCTATCGGCCTAAATATGCTGTCTAAAAATTAGCTATAACAATGTTCAATCTGATAGACAACCCTGTTTCTCACGAATGGAGGCAGAGCTATGTTCAATATAAATATAGAAAATATGGCGGAGCGCTAGAGCCCTTTAGGTAAATGTAATCCGAATCTCTGTTGCATACAATTCTTTCAATGAATCTCATATTTTTTAGGTTCTGTTGAATGCGTTCTCTATAGCCCATGAATAGCAATGAAAATGGTAGTTTGTCTGAAGTTTTGCATACTAGTGATTGTAATATTAATTTCTTCACCCTCCTACAAATTTCCCAGCCGCCGCATTATTCACGACCTGATCCAAAGCACTTTGTCTTTCGGGGTTCTTGGTAGTGAATAGGCTCCAGAAACCCACTCTCCACTTTGAGCTGCGAACAATGCTTAGAATTAGGGCTTTTTCTTTTGGCGATTAGTATAACAGAAAGACATGTTCAGTTTTATCCCATCCTCACCCCATTATGACCAACCACTTTTAATAGTATATGTCGGGAGATTGTAGGCCGAGGACAAGGAGGAAAAGCTCAAAGTTCTAAATCCTGGAGGTTTTTAGTGAGAAATTTGAGAGGTTTAGAAGAAGACTCATTTGCCTCAAAATTGCATTGTAGTGCCTGCTAAATCTTAATTATCTGGTGCAAATGGCTGGGAACAACACACCTTTCATTCCTAAGGTAAAATTCTTCTGAATTGTCAGCATTAGATCTCGAATTTGGAGCTTGGAATTGCGTTCCATAATTTGAATTTGGGGTTTTGTGGAGGATTTTAGCGTTAATTTACGCATATTGCCCATCTTTTGCCACAAATTCTTAGCGTTTGTGGGAAATTGGGGATGAAAAATCTCTTCTTCGAAGAAATGAAGGGTTTAAGGCCGAGAATTCAGAGAATTCGCCATTTAAATGTAACCTGTGACTCCATTGGATGTCTGTCCATTTGGCCATTGTGAAATTATTGTGAATTTTTTTTGCTATGGTTCTAATTCTGCTTCCCTTAGTTTAGAATTCAAAGATTTTTGCCATTGGTTGCCTTGTCCATCTAAAAGCATGAGAATCTAATATGCAAGGTCCTCATACTCTACAAGATCATTGATCTATTCTACAAGAAGAATACACATAAGCTCGCATTGAACTAGATTGTTGAATGCATATGATGGGCAACATATAGGAAAACCCAATAATGTATAAGCTACGATAACATTACTCCAAATTAATTTAAATATTATCAAATATAACCCCTAAAACCTTCAAAGATGTTTAAGTGACCGAATTCATGGGATTTACAAGATGTAACCATCTACTCAAAATTATTTTCTGTAGACTGCCCTCGCCGAGTGGCAAAGTGATTACAGAGATTTAATCCTGCAAGCTTATCCTTTATTTCAGGAAAAGAAGCTTCTTTTTAATGTTGTAAATTGAAATCAAATTCATAAACAAAAATGTTGTGAAACATAAAGATAAATCACTTAAATTCAAGGACGAGAGTTTTAATCAACAATGAGATTTTGAAGGTATGCAATATCATTCTAATGCATGGTAGAGAATCTAATAGAGTATGTCAAAGCTTATGCATGCTTACATTGATGACCAAATAATCTTCTGGGGAAATTTCCATAGGTTTTGCTCTGCACTCCCTAATTCGAGTGTTAACAACTTGAAGTATGGTGTCACCTCTGCAACAGAGTTGACACATTTCACAAAACTCAGGAAGCTTTCAGGATTCTAATATCTTTCCAATGGCTATAGTTTTTATAATTTGTACTCTAAATAAGGCTAAGGTTAAAATTTTGAAACTGAACTTGCACTTGACTCTCTAGCCATGGTTTTTTATAATATTTCCTCTAAATAGGCCCGAGATTGAATTGTTGAAATTGAACTTGCACTTGAATTTCAAAACTCAACCAAAGCCATTTACCTTAACCTATTCTTCCCTTTCCAATAGAGTGGTAGGAATGAATCTGATGAACCTTGCTCCACCTGTTTCAGGTAGGTTTTCTTTAACCTGTTAACATTGCATTATTAGAACAAGACAAAGTCCTTATAGTACAAGGGAAAGGTAATTTGTGATACTTACAGTCGAGAGGAAAGCAACATAAGCTTGATTTGTGAAGTATGTGTAGGAACTACCACTCTAAAATATTATTCTTCCTAGCCTTCTTCCATTTCCATCTTTGTCAAGGTGTTTGTTCCCAAACATCATCTGTGCAGCTCCCACATCATAACATTTTCTGTAAAACAAAAGAACAATACGTTAGTAGAAGTTCATAGATTATTTTAAATAACAAATTAAATCAAGAAAGTTTATTTTGAAGGGATTTCAAGTTAATTATTAAAGCAGAAGAGTCAAGGCATGGGAGTTGTTTCTGACTAGAGGCCTATGATGCAACTCAATGTCCATATGAATTATTTACCAAGCCTGATCCGGATTTAAATAAGAACACAATAAAATACAGAGATAACCATAAAGATAGATATGCAGTGGAAATAATACTTCATTTCATTACTGTAAAATACTGAAATATGCTTACAAACAAAAATGGAAATAAACCAGCTAGGGCGATGGTAGCTTATCTCTGAGACGAGATGTGGCGGCTACATGCCTCTGAACTGTCTTACAATGAGGCTCAAGGGCCTTTTTTATTAGTGAACAATAAGAGAAAACCCTAAACAACCAAAACCCTAACCCGAGGAGATGCAACACTAAGAGTTTGTGGGCCCCGTTGGGGTGAGTTGGACAACCAACTTCCCAGGGTCGTGAATTGGTCATATTATCTCTGTTTGATGCGCATGATAGCCCGTTGGAAAGATCTCTCCGAGGACTATGACAGAAAAGCCAATTTTTAACAAAAAATTACTAGTGGTAGATTTCCCAAAAAAACGTCGTTTAGGGCCTCAAAACAGCTCCAGAAGTTTAGGACCCGAAAACTACTAAAAATAGTAAACTGTGTTATAATTAAGGAAACTAAAAAACTGAAAGAGACATTTGTGGGGGTCCAAATGGGATAGGTGGGTGGCCACCAACATCCACCTGGATCAAAGCCTAAAATGCAAGATGCTACTGTAAGTAAATAACAAACCGACTTTATGAGGGGAAGATACTTGTGAGAAAATATAGTTACTTTGTAGGAAATTCTGGATTGAGCTTCAAGAACAGATCATAATATATTAAAGTTAGTGATGTACTTTTCCAAGGCTTAGACATAATAGAGTTGTATGTTTTCATGTTGATGTTCTTGAAGGAACGCATTTGTAACAATGTCTCTTTACTTCGTCTTTCTATTAAGAAATATGCCATAGGATATATGGTAATAATAATTGCTCTATTCCTAAACGAATACAACTCCTACAAAGTGGTTCTTAGTTAATTAACAATTATCTTGCAATGGACATAGTTTTACATCTACAAACAAATCATATAATGTGGAATGGACTGGAAACCCTGTTGACAACATTTGATTAGTAATTTGAACCTAAATTGGACATTAAGGCAAAAGTTATAGGCTTATAGCCACTCCAGTTATTCAAATGGAGTGATGACTTCTTCAGCATGGATGGAGATAGTTGCATTTCTAATAGTGTGGTATTCATTCTCTATTTGTATTCTATTGTTGGGTGCTATTGTTCTCTCAAATTGCAACATATATATATCCCAAGTTAGCAAGAATATAATTCTTTGTTATTGTTGTATATGAGGCTCATAACCATTATGAATTGATGTTCTCTCAACTGGCAGCATATATACATCCTAGGTCAACAAGAATACACTTCTTTGTTACTGTTGTATATGAGGCTCATGACCATTTTAAAATCAAGACAAGGCAAGTGTGTTACTTTTAACACAACATATATTATTAAACACCAACATATAACTATGTGTCTATCAATGAACTTATAACCAAAATGAGATCAAAGCATTGTAGGAGAACATTGCAATATGATCCACATGCAATATGATCCACATGAAGGGAGGACCAGAAAAAACTTGTTTAAAAATAATTTGATTTCAGGTTGATAACCTTTCATATATAATGCAAATTTCATTATATATTTTCAAACAAAAAATTATATCATGTCAAATTGTAAGAGGCGTGTGTTTTTAAATAAAAAACCACATTAACACGAACAAAACAACCATGATAACTAACAATCTTACACCTGTAGGATATCTATACAACGAACAAAACAACCATGATAACTAACAATCTTACACATGTAAGATATCTACACAACTAGTGTTCACCAATTCTTGTAAGCGATGATACTTATGATGATATTACACCAAGTAAATGATCCCATAAATGTCCAAATGATCATTACCAATTGTAATATGGTGTATTGCAAATCACTAAATAATCATCGTCAGTGGTATTATGGTATATTGCAAATCATTTTAATTTATGAGTAAAGTGCTCAATCCTTATTACAAAATGGGACTAGATTTATGTCATTAAACTTAGAAATCCCTCTCATCTATATTATAGTAATTCATAAAACTAAAAAATTCCTTCTCATCTATATTTAAGTAATTCATAAAGCCAAAAAATTCATCTACACCATGCATTATTGGGTCATCAAGTTGTTCAATGAGAAAAGTGTAATATCCTAATTCTTTGTGATGTCCCTATATATAGCACTTCACTGTTTGATTATTAACTTAAAATTTTTATTTAATGCATAGGAAAAAGTTGATTGTAAATTTGGAATGCTTTATATCATAATGCACAAATTCCAATGTCCCACCATGTTATATTTGCCATCATGCCGTCAACGTAAATGAATTAACCATTATTGTTTAACGATAAAAATTCATAGTTCTAAACCGTAAAATTGTAAACCTTCGATGAGGAGAGCTTAATATTTATTGATATATTGTGCCTACCTCTCCTTGATATCTCCTTGATAGCAGAGGGAAGGTATCCTAGGCAAAATTGTTGTTCGATATGGTGGGGTAGAATTTTAGACCAAATTCCTATGCAAAATTGTTGTTCGATATGGTGGGGTAGAATTTTAGACCAATTTTTTCTCGACAAAAGTTGTGAGTTCAATCACATATTGTGGTAATAGTGTAGGATGTATGGTCATTAAATTTGATTATTTTCACATCAAATCTTCGAACAATAATTTTATACAACAATACAATACATACATGGTGATTGATGAATTTTGTATATGTTTTCTCTCCACCCTAAGTAAATATAATCTTTTCATACCTCAAACAACTAAGCTGACTTAAAAAGCAATTTATTTGTCTTAAATATAAATTAAAAAATATACAACCTAAACGTTTACCTACATTGTTGATAATAAACATGCAAAAAATTAAGTTGTATTTAATGAAATATGGTGTCGAAAAAGCATAGAACTCCAAATTCAAATCTCTTTGCTCCTTGCATTATCTACAATTTGTTGGAAATAATTTTTCAAAAAAAAAAACATAATTACAAATATTTATTTATTATCTATTATTGATTATAAATAGAAATAAATTGCTTCAAAAATACATAACTATAAATATTGATTTAATTTAACTAAACAAAAAAATATATTTTAACAAATTACTAATTAAAATCAATAATAGTAAGCCCCAAGGATTAACTCAATTAGTTGAGTTCCCATCTGTCAAACCAGGAGGTAACTCCTCAAAATAATTCATGATATTCATTCAGGTTGGTCTTTATTATATACATGAGGGATAGACTGTTCATTTCATCTCCCAGTGACTCTTCATATTTTCTATTATTTATTTACATCAATTACAGTTATTCACCCAATCCTGATGATTAGGTGTCAGCATTCCCCCCCTTAATCTGAAGGGATGTTGGTGAGTCCAAGCATCGTTCTGAATCTTTTAAGCTTTTCTCTTCCAAGCGCTTTGGTGAAGATGTCTGCAATTTGCTCATTAGTGGAACAATGGTGGAGATGGATTGTTTTGGCCTCAACATGATGTCGAATCAGATGATATTTAGTATTGATGTGCTTTGTTCGATCATGGAACTTTGGGTTCTTGGCCAACTTTATTGCCGAGGTATTGTCAATCATGAGTGGAGTCGATTGTACTTCTTTTACTGCAAATCTTCAATAATTTCCTGAGCCACACAATTTCTTTTGTTGCCTCAGCCGCTGCAACATATTCTGCCTCTTTTGTGGAATCTGCTGGAACTAAGTGTTTGTGTGATCTCCAAGAGACAAATCCTGATCCAAGACTCATAGCATAACCTAAAGTAGATGCCTCGGTTTCTTTGTCTCCATCGAAGTCTGAATCAGAGTATCCAATCAAGCTGAATTCGTCCACCTGTGTATACTTGATTCCAAAGTCTCGAGTTCCCTTTAAGTACCTTAGAAATCTTTTCACAACAGACCAATGTCCCTCACAAGGCTTTTGCATAAACCTGGAGAGGATTCCAACATCAAACGAAATGTTTGGTCTGGTAGTAGTTAGGTAGTTGAGACTTCCTACAAGCTATCTATACTTTGTTGCATCCTCAAATTCTTTTCCTTCAATGAATGTGAGCTTTATGTTTTGTTCCATTGGAGTAGTAAGAGGATTGCATTCTGTCATGCCAAACCTGTTCAAGAGATCTCCAATGTACTTCTTTTGAGAAAGGAATATGGACTTCGGATGTTGAGTTACTTCAATACCAAGACAGTAATGAACATTGCCCAAATCAGTGATTTCAAAACCTTTCCTCAATTCCTTCTTTATGGATGCAATGTAGCTTTCGTTGTTCCCTGTCATCAAAAGATCATCTACATATACCACAAGATACACATCTATTTTGCCAACCTTCTTGACAAACAAAGTTGCATCATCAAGATCATAATGTTTGAAATTGAGTTTTAGAAGATGCTTAATTAGTTTTTCATACCAGGCATGCGGTGCTTGTTTGAGGCCATAAAAGGATTTCACAAGTTTGTATAGTTTATGTTCATGTCCTTTCATAGCAAATCCTTCAGGCTGGGACATAAAAACATTCTCTTTTAGATCTCTATTCAAGAAAGCAGCTTTTACATCCATTTGATGGACTTCTAACCATTTTGAGTTACTAGGGCAAAGAGTGTCCGGATGGTAGCCCATTTTGTTGTGGGGGCAAAAGTCTTCTCATAATCGACCCCTTCCTTATGTGCAAAACCTTTTGCCACAAGCCTAGATTTGTGCTTGTCAAGTGAGCCATCAGCTTTATACTTGTTCTTGTAGACCCACTTGAAACCAATTGGTTTGGTTCCTAGTGGAGGTTCAACCAGCTTCCAAGTGCCATTCTTTATCAGGGCATCATACTCCTTTTGCATCGCTTCTTTCCATTCATTATGAGCAGCAACTTCTTTGAAGCAAGTTGGTTCGAAATCTGTAGACAAGTTCAAATCACAATCATAAGAAACATCCATATCAACAGGTGAATCAGAGTCATCTACATCACCTCCATTTTGTCGGTTTGAATTTCTAGTTCCTGTCTTTCCAACCTCATCAGGAAGAACACTTTCAAGTGTCTTTGTCAGCCACTTTGGGGGACCTTTCTCAGATGGTCCAGGCTGCTTCGTTGATTGAGTTGGGACTGAATCAAGATTGAGTCTCCCAATTCTATCAATCACATCACTTAAAGTATCATCCGTTGTTGGAGTTTCATTCGGGGGAGAGAGTGCTTCAAAAGAAGATTCCACAGGTTGATCTAGTATAGGAATCCCCCCTTCAAGATGTGGAATTTGATTGTCAAATTCTTGAAATGATTTTGCATTCGCGAATCTATCCATGCGATCAAGTTGTCGCTCAACAACATTGTCAGTTTTGGATGTTTCAAGAAAGATTACATCTCTAGATACAACAAACTTTTTATTGACTTCATCATAGAGATAGTATGCTTTGGAGGTGTTTGAATACCCCAGGAAGATACACTTACGACTTCTTGCACCAAGTTTTTTTCTATGTACCTTTAGTATCAAGGCATAACAGGTGGAACCAAATACCCTGAGATGCTTTACTGAAGGAATGTGCCCATACCATATTTCATATGGAGTTTTGTTTCTAATAGCATTAGATGGACATCTATTCTTTATATGTGCAGCACATAGAACAGCATCAGCCCAAAACATTATTTTTACATTTTTGAAGAAGAGCATGGAGCGTACCATATTTAAGATTGTCCTATTCATTCTTTCAACTACACCATTATGTTGGGGATTATAAGGCACAATTGTTTGATGTTTGATCCCATGTTGGTGAAGATAGTTTTCAAATTCATTTGATGTGTATTCTTTTCCACTATCAGTGCGAATACACCCAATATGAGATTGCACATCATTTTCAATCCATTTATGAAAGTCCTTGAATGTTTGAAAAGCATCAGATTTGTTCTTCAATAAATAAACCCAACACATTCTGGTGTAGTCATCAATAAATGTCATCATATATTTATTTCCATTTGCAGAAGGAACAAGAATTGGACCACATAAATCTGAATGAATGAGTTAAATTTTTCTATATGCTCTTGAATGTGAATCATGAAAAGGCTATTTGCTATGCTTTCCTAGAATGCAAGCATTACATTGCTTAAATTTCCTAAGAATTGTAGGCAAACTAGCAACACCATTTTTCTTCAATAAGTGGAGGCTGTCATAGTTCAAATGTCTAAATATAGCATGCCATAATAAACTTGATGGAAGTGTACCTTATTCATAATGAGAATTGTATGAGAAATTTTGTGCACGAGCAGAAGTACCTTGCAGCTTGAGAAGCCTTTCTTCTTCTATTCCCCTCATGACAAGTGAGTGGTCAGATGCTTTTCTCACTTCAAGATTACCATCAATCATATGAATGGAGTGACCTTGCTAGCAGATGTGGACCAAGGACAACAAGTTTCTCTTCAGCTATGGGAGATATAGAACATGATGTAGAAGTCTAGAAGACCAAGCAATTTGAGCCTGATTGTGCCAAGCCCTGATGGCTTGATTTTTGATCGGTCTGCAAAGTATACTACTACATCAACATTGTCAGTAAATTCTTCATAAAAATATTTTCTATGAGTCATGTGGCAAGTTTCTCATGAATCAAGAAAATAATCGTTTTTTCAAGAAGCAAGTGAAGCATGAAATAAGTCCTCATTTACTCCAATATTACAGTGTGCAACAACATAATGAGCGGATGCGAGTGCTTTACTTTTGTCTATGTCATTAGTTTTACCTTTGGGTTGATTTCTTTGCTGCTCAATTTTGTCTCAAGTTATTTTTCATGTAGAGACATCATGTGATCCATTTCTTTTGCAGCGTATGCAGTGCAAATCTGACTTTTCTCCTTGAGAGTGTCTAACCCCCTACCTTTGAAATATCTTCCTCTTCTTCTTCGACCACCTATTCCTCTGGAAGAATATTGAGCAGGATTATTTTCTCTATGAGCAAGGCACACAGCCTCTTCAGAAAAATTATGGGTTGTCTTCTTTCCAAAATCTCTCTCTTTCAACAATTTTTTTCACAAGAGAGTCAAAGGTAATATCTTTGAGATTTCCATTTGCTTGCAATGACTCAAGATAATTGGAGTAAGTAGGATAAAGTGACTTGAGAAAAGTGATAAGAGGAATATCCAATTCAACCTTAATGGATTTGATATCATGCATTATAGATTTTACTTTGGATGCAAGAGCAAGAGGATCATTATTTTGCAATTCAAGAGTGAAAAGTTTAATCATGAGCTGAACAACTTCAAGTGTAGAATGTGAGTCATAGAGTTCTTTCAACTTTTGTAAGGATTCGAAAGCAGTTGAAAATGGCGAAATATGGCGACTTACCTCTTCACTTACAGATGTTGCAATTAATGCATAGGCTTTGTAGTTCTTATTTTCCCAAATGGAAAACTCTTTTTCAGAGGTAGGCACTTCTGGTTCTTTGTCTCCATCTCCAACACATACTCCTTTCCACAACTCATTGAAAATGAGGGTATGTTGTATATTCCTGGACCACTCAGGATAGTTCTCCTTTCCACTAAGAACTACTGCCACAATATATATGATTGAATGCATTGAAAAATTTGTCAATGATTGACCAAAATCCACAATACCGGAAGAACTATAATTCCAAGATAGTGAAACAATGAAACAATGTGGCTTTACATGTACCAAAATAGTGGCATGTAATCCTTTATATATATATAATAATATATATATATATATTATATATAATATATATATATATATATATATATATATATATATATATATATTATATATATATATATACCAAAAAAATTATATTAAATATACCAAAGAAAACATTGCAATGCCAATGATTTTGGTTGATTAATGCATATCACAGTCAATAAACAAGCATGCACCACAAGCTCTACAAAGTTCCATGAGAGATTTGGAGCACCAGTGGCATTACAATGGAAACTGAGCCTGCATTCATTTTGCTATTGGAGTATCAATGGAATTACAATGAGGTCCACGCTCACTATTTTGCTTCAATCACTAGCACACCACACATCAGGAGATATATCAATGCACGGGCTCCAGGCTCCCTTCACTTTGCTTGGCTTCCCAATAGTTGAGGCACCACAGTTACGTTGTCTTCCTCAGCAACAACGCCTTGTCGTTCTCCTCTCCTTAGCATAGTTTGCAAACCACTGCTCAACAACATTCCCATTGTGCTATCAACATATCAAACGATGTAGCATCAAACTTATAATCCAGTCTGAGAATGAAATTTGTCGTGAGGAGAGGGTGTAGTAGAGGGATACGAAAATTTCAGGTATGAAAAAAATGACAAGAAAAACCGAAGAGGGAGAGCGAGCAAGGAAATACAAAGCAATCAGTGCACATCCCAAGAATCAAAGACCCTATTAGAGATTCGCTAGCCCATCATTCTAGACCTCAACAATGCTAATGATAATAATAACAACGGAGACACTGAAGAGTACAACAGAGAGATGTTTCTTTGGCCATGGCACTATCGACTGCAAGAGTTGTGAATGTAGTTGTGAAGGGGAAAGAGTCAAAGCATGAGGAGGTGAAGGCCAAGAATAATGTCAAAGATTATGCGAATGACAGTATATAATGGGCATCGTTTAAATAGTGGCAGCATTTAATGGGCAGGGATTGTGGAGGAGGCAGTGGACAGACTGCAAAAAAATGGCAGAAGTGAGTTACAAGACTAGAAGGAGATGTCAAAAATGGAGCTAGCTCTGATACCATGTCAGGCTAGGTAGTAACTCCACCAAATCAATTCATATCTTATTCCTTTAGGTTGTTCTATATTGTATACATGAGGGAGAGACTATTCACTTCATCTCCCGATGACTGTTGATATTTCTAATTATTTATTTACATCAATTACATTTATTCACCCAATCTTGATGAGTAGGTGTTAGCAAACACCTTACCTAAGTTAGACAGAGCCTCCTGGAAATCACATCCATAAGGTGTAAAATCATCCATATAAATCTCTACCGCATCACGGAATAATTCGGCAAAGATACTCAGGACTTCTCTCTGGAAAGTGGCAGGAGCATTGCATAGGCTAGAAGGAATGACCCTATAGGTGAAAGTACCCCATGGACAAGTGAAGGTGGTTTTATCCTAGTCTTCCAAGCTGATCTAGATTTGATTGCACCCATTGAATCCATTTAGGAAAGAGAAAAACTTTTTCGCTGGTAGGTCATTTAGCACTTGGTCAATGAAAGATAGAGGGAAATGATCCTTCTTTGTAGCTTTGTTTAACTCCCTGTAATCGACACAAATCCTCCACTTACCATGTTTCTTTGGAACCAACACCAAAGGAGAGACCCACTCACAGTCTGAGATAGGGTAAATGAATCCTGCATCTACCAGCTTTTGCAGTTCTTCTTTGACTATATATTTAAGAGCTGGATTCATCCTCCTTTGGGGTTGTCGGACTGGCTTGCAACCTTCTTTGATATAAATGTGGTGAGTACACACCAAGGGGTTCACTCCCTTAATTTCTTTGTAACTCCAAGAAAAGGCATCTGGATGTTCCTTTAGCAGGTTGCACAACTTTTCTTCTTGCTAAACATAAATAGATGGGTTCATTTTCAAAGTTCTCTCGGGGTTGAATTCTATGGTTTTGACACGGATAGGGTTGGAATCAGCCAAGCATAGATTAATATGATGGTTGTTTTGGGTTTCCTTTACTACTTCTTCTAAGGACAATGTACTGGGAGTTGGATTTTGGAGTATGTGTTCAATCAAATCATCTTCATCCTATTGTCCCCTTCCCATGGTCGTTTCTAAGGTATAGATTTGGGTAGAATAAACTTCATATTCCCCCTCCTCTTCCAGCCATAAAGGTAAGTCATGTTATAGAGATGGCTGAGTAGGAGAGTATAGGACTAACTGTTTGGACATATGCCCATTTTGTATGGTCATATTTCCAGCCCTGCAGCTAATGTAGGCATCGACAGTGGCTAACCAGGACCTCCCAAGGATGAGAGGGTAAGCAGTAAGCTTAGACTTAGGCTGGAGAACTAGGAAATCCGTAGGGTACTCCCAAGAGACAATGAAGAGCTTCACATCCTCCAAAATCCCCTCAGTGGTCACTATGGAGCGATTTGCAAGTTACAGAACTGTTGTGGTCTTTCTCAATGAACCTTGGAGGTTGAGATTTAGAATGGTGTCCTTGGTCATCACATTAATGGAATCCCTAAGATCTATCAAAGTGTGTGGGACAATGTTGCCATCGATGTGCACATCTACTACAGGGCTTCCACGGTCCAAATATTTTAGATAGATTACCTACCCCAACATTAAGTCGGATAGTTGTCCAATGACATTAATGATAGGGGCTTCTCTTCTTCACCTCCCTGGATGCTTGAAGCACTTCTCCTTAATCAACTTGTTGTAAATAGGTACATCTTTAATAGCTTGGAGAAGTGAATTTTGACACATAGGTTTTTCAATTCTCCTATAAGTTCAGTCTCTTCTAGGGTAGGTTGGAGTGGTTGGGTTAATCTATTAGGAAAGGGTGGTGAATTCACTTTAGGAATTCTTTCTTCTCCTTCCTCCTCAACCTCCCTAGGTGGAGGTAGAGGTTGGTTTTTGATGAGTACTCTCCCAAACCTTAGGTTGATTTCCTAAATTTCCATAGCATAAGCTGGATATGATGTCTCTTCATTGTATACTTGTTGTGCCTATCTATTGTTCGGGTTTGAATTTGGCTGGGTAGGCATTTGGGGTTTTTTAGGTGGAGGAGAGTGTAACAACTATGGTTGGAGCATTGTTGTATTGGGGGCCTCTGCCGCTGGGGCGGTGCACTCCACTGAGGTTGTGGTAGAGCATATGGTTGAATTGACTGGACGGGAATGATACTGAGGTGCAAAGGACCAAGGAGGAGGTGTAGACAACGAAGGATGAGTAGGGGGCCCTAAGAAGGTATGGATGTGGTCTGGTTTGGGTTGTAATATGCATGGGATGACCCTTGCATGCCCTACTAGTATGGCCTAGGCCCATGAGGTCTCCTTTGGTTTATGTAGCAGAGTTGTTCAGTTACCCCTTCAACTCCTTGATATACAACTTTTAATATAGGGAGAGAAGGGAACTTGTCTATGGAGTGGTCTTCTTCACATACTGAGCATATTTCAATAGAATTCAATGTACATTCATTCCTAGGGTGCCTCCTGGTGCATCTAGGATAGAAAATGGCTAAGCCTCTCTCTGCTTCCTCTTGTTTTCTCTTAATGTGCATAGTTTCCATCTGTAGGGAAAGTGTTTGCAGCATCTCACTCTTCAACTCCTCTAGCATGTTTCCAATTTCACCCTTAATGGATGAATTGGAAGAGGATGGACTGACCATAGTTTGACTACCCCTACCCTTTTTCCTAGCTGCCCTAGAATGGTTTCTAAAGAAAATCTTGATATCCCCTTCCGCTAAGTTTAGGGTATCCAGAAGATCTTCCCTTACTCCTCTAAGCAAGACTAGCTTTAGTGACTCAAGATCAAGTGTGCACCTGGCCCTTTTGTAGCTAAGATGGAATATTTCTTCATAATCCTCTAGGGATTCATAATTACCTAAGGTCATCCTAAAAATTTCCTCTTTAGTGTCTTTAGACCTATAGTAGACTCGATAGTTGTTGTTGGAGGCTTGCAAGATCCGAGCCCAAGTTCTGATGCTATCTCCAAGTAAACCCATGAACCAGTGCAAAGATGCATCCTTGAGTGTGGATGGAAATAGTTTAAACTTTTTCGCATAATTGGTGTAGTCATAGGTTTGGCATATGATAGAAACTCAAATAAGAAAGTGTCTAGATATTCTAAGGTCAGGCCATGGAAATGAGGAAGGGAATAGGAGCTTATATTTTTCATCTTAGTATCCCCATTTGTTTGCCTAATGGAGGAAGGCACCCTCAACTCATTCCCTATTTCCTTTGTCAATTCTGTTTTCAGCCATTAGTTTAGTAGGAATGGGTTCTCCTTCTTCTTCTTCCCCTATAGGTTCTTCAAATATGTCAGGTCACTCACCTAATGGTTCCTCCAGTTCACAGCCACCAAAGAAGAGGGAAGATTGGTTGTTTGAAGCAGTGAGGGTATTTGGAAAAGATTTCCCTAAGTTATTCCTATTCCTAAGAGGCATGAAAAAAATGTGTTTGTCTTGTTTTGTGTTTTTTCAAACTTTGAAAGTAATTGCAAAATTGAAATTGTAAACTGAATGAAAACTATTGACTGAATAAAAAATTAATTACTTGATTTAAATCTTACTTGCAGAATGGAAAGGAAAACAAAGAATGCAAAATGGAAAAGGAAGCAAACTAAATTACTTTTGCAGAAGTGAAACTACTTGCAGAATATTAGAAACAAGAAATGGAAGAAAGAAATGAGTAATCACATTTTACTTAGTTACCTCCCTGACAATGGTTCCAAAATGTGATGAGCACCAATATTGCAGCAAGAATGCTACAACTCCTGGGGCTACCAGCTTTACTTTATCAACCCGGGGTTCATACAAGCTTGGAGGTGACAGTGTTGTATACACAAGTAAAAGTGATGGTTCTGCCTCTTATCGCAGTTCAGCTGGCAAGAGACCACTAAGGTTTTCAAGCCAGACTTCTATGGATTTAGAAGAAGCTTGATTGCTGATGAAAGAAAGAGAAATCTACTCTAGGAGAAAACTTGTCTACTGCAATAAGGAAAAGGATTGAAAGCCAATGCTAAAAACACAACATTTCCTAACTAATTGTTGAGAAATTATGCTTTACAAGAATTCCAAGCTAACATGTATGAAATGCTACTGTCCTAAGCATGAAAGTTCAAAACATCAAACATCACTACTATGCATGTAAAGGACTAAAATAAATCTATTTTTTTCTCTTTTTTTTTCTTTTTATGGAAAAACAAGTGTTAAATGTAATCTCTTTTGGTGATGTGGCAGGTGGCTTAGGGATGTTGGTGGATGGTTGGAAGGTCTTGGAGACCCTTAGGTGACCTTCTGTGGCTTTCTAGAGGGTTTAACTCAATCCGGCCTTAAAACAAGCCACTACAAGAAAACTTACAAGATGTCCTAAAAACCTACAGGATTCCTTGTATTTCTATAGGATACAGCCAAGATCAAAATGATTGGCATTGGAGTTGATGGAAGGCTTAGGCAAGGTGGTTTCTAGATGGAATGGAGTGAGAAAATGACTTGGATCACTCAGAACTCAAAAACAAGGTTGGGAGATGGTTGGATTTTCTCAAGATGCTTGTAGAAGTTTCCATGTAAAATGATGAAATTGGTGAAGGTCTTAGCTAAAGCAAGGAATGATTATGGATGGATGAAGTTGGAGGGAGGTTGCTCGCTATGAAATCTTTCTCTACTTCTCAAACACATGCACTACATCAAACAATGATATTTTCCCAAAAATCATGTAAACAAGAAGAATTTCAATGAGCTAGAAAAATAGAGTTTAATGCGCTAGCTATCTACTTCATGAATGAGGAAAATTTGTAGAATAAGATGAATTCATTGATGAGATCTACTGTAAGACTAAAAATGGAAGAAACGGCAATTAAATCCTACACTTGCAAACTAATCAAATGCTAGTTCAAGTACACTAAACTCTAAATTCTATGAGAAAGTAGAAATTTGTCTTTTTGGGGCTACATAGGGGTCCTTTCCTCAAATCATGATCGCTGAAGGAGGAAGTGAGGCCAAGACACCTATTGACATCTTTTTGGTTTTCTTTTTATCCCTTCTAACCTATTCTTGAAGTAATGCACAAATGGAAGAAAACTAATAAACAAACTAATCAAATCTACACTACTTGCAATGAAATACTTCTAAGGAAAATTCAACCATAAATCTATGAAACTAATCTAAGCATATAGATACAAGAAGAGGAGCCGTTGTTGTTGTTAGTGTCGATATCTTCATCCCTCCGTCAGTGATCAAATTCTCTCGTTGCATTGCATGTTAGGTGTCTCACTCAGTCAGCTGAATTCCATTAGGATCATGGATCATCTGATGGTAGTGGCTTATTATACATTTTCCCTCATGTCCTTTACCTACTCACCCATTTTCATTAATCTAGATCATCTGCAGTCATTTTTTGTCTTTAACTCTGCAAAAGTCATTTTTAGGGTTTTCAGTCTCATTAGGTCTAGGGCTTCATCAAAAAGGTCTTCAAATGCTCAATAACGATCAGTAGGCGCATGAGGAGGTCAAACAAAGTTTTAGCAACAGTAAATTCCATAATCACATGCTCGGTGACTGATTTTTCTTCAAAACCCTATTTTGAGGAAAAACAGAGTTTTTTATGTTTTTATGTATAAATTTGATGTAATTTCGGTTTTTCCATATGTAATAACTTTAGTCGCAACCCTGGTCATGTTGCTAAAGCTTCAGCAACTCCATCACCTACAAGGCAAACAAAAAGTCAAAGCATTCAGTTCATCAAAGGCAAAAATAAAGCAAACTACCCAAAACAGAGTTTTAAAAGCAAGTCAAAGGCAAACATTACAAAGTGGGTTTTTATAAGTAAAAAATTAAAATCCTTTGTATATAAATCATTTGTCATGTTTAAAAACTTCATTTGCATCTAAAGGAGAAAGAGTGAACAAGAGAAAGGTCGTGTTGAAGGTAAAGAGAAAAATCGCAGTGACTTTGGCATATTTCAGGGGGCGTTGTGCATTAGGTCGTGGGCACGACGCATTGAGCTGCACTCTTCAGTGTATAAATTACACAGGCATGGCGCAATGGGTTTGTGGCGTGACGCAGAGGGTTTGGAAGCTGATTTCACCCACAAACGCTCCCAAAATTGCACAATTTTCTCAATCCTCATTGATTCAAGTAAGTCAACATTTCTCCATGGCCAGTGAATGAGTTTACCTTGGTGTTTATGGTGATTTAATGAGAAAAAATCAAAACCCTACCTCTTTGCATTTCATGCCAAAAACAGTTGCATAGGGTTTGCAAATTGTATGTTTTGCTGCCAATTTCACTCCTATCCATTTCTTACTCCCTCACTCTTTCATTCCCTCCCTCTCATTACATTTTCATCAACCCATTCCCTAAACCCCATATCCCTAAATTATTAATCCCAAATCTCTAACTCCCACTATCCCAAACCCTAGTTAAAAATTCCAAAACCCTAATTGTTGTCCCAAGAGCCTAAATACTATTCCCTAAACCCCCTATTCCCCAAAAACTTGTCAGCAACATTCCCAAAACCCCTCATACATTCCAATCCTTGGCAGCAGAAAACTAAAGACACCATAAATCTCTTCATACTCATCTAAGAAAACTCAAAAATTGGCAAACATGGAGTCTAATCCTTCCTACGACCGAGATGAGGATACAATTAGTGATTCTTCTATATAAATGCATGCACCAAGGAGACCTCACAAGGGTGGTAAACATATATGAGAGAAGCCTACTTCACTTGCCAAGCTACAGGCCTGTCCTCTTGCTGTCACATGCTTTCAACACCAATCTTGTTATCAGTTCTGTGAGATGATAGAGAGAGTCCAGTACCATCATGAGTTGGCCAGGTTGTTTGTGCTCCATCTTCATAATGGCTAAGTCACTCTAGCAGGTGTGACATTGACCTTGACACCAGATACTATTTCTCAAGCAACTGGCATTCCAAATGTCGGTGAGTAGTGGAATAAAAGGCAGTGGATTGACAGAGAATATTATGAGCCTTACATCAAGGCTGGTTATTAGAGACATCTCAGTAGATATTTTCCCTTCAGGTATCTGAAGGACACATATGCTCCCTTAATGAAACTCATAATTAAATATTTCAGCTGTGAGGGCCAGTTTTCTCGCCTGTATGCCTATCACATCAGATTGTTGATGCACTTTACTAGGGTGAGAATGATGAATTTCCCCTATTTTATTTGCCAGAACATTGAGAAGATGACCACCTTAGTGCACAGGAAGCCTCCCCAGCAGCAGTATAACAACATACATCATTTTGCACTAATCCAAATTGTGGTCTTGCATCAACTTGGTTTACAGAACATCTCATGGGAGGATTTCATTTCACATGAGGTCTTTACAGGTCCTCAAGCACCCCCAACAGTTTTTCATGAGACAGGAGGACCTTCACATCAGCAGGAGATTCATGAGACACAAACCGCTAGTGTGCCAATGTTTGTCACCTACCAAAAGGGCACTAGAAGGTTGTTTGCAATAGCAAAGCGAGTACTATCTCCACCCAGGGTGGAAGGGGTCTTCCTTCCTCCATCAGTAGAACAGGTACAAGACAAGGGAAAGCAACCATTACATCATGAGGGGCCTTCAGGAGGACAGGAAACAGATTTAATTCTTATTCAGGATGATGACACCAATGTGGGCTCACAAAGCTCAAAGCTCAAGGAGATCATTCAGGAGCAACAAGTGGACATTCATGATTTTGTCTCTCAACCTAGAAAGAAAAAAGTGGATAATCAAATATCTGGAGCAAAGAAACAAATAGCTAGAGGATCAGCAAACCATTATGGAGCTCCAAAACATACGAGAAAACTGGCAAGCTTCCAAGAGGAGGAAAGTCAAGCTGACACCACTTGAACAAGAAATCAATATTGGTTGAGAATCTTGGATTGGGAGGGCAACTATCCACTTGGAAAAGTTGCTAGAGAAGGTCAATAGAGAGAAAACTATGTTGAGGCACATGGCCTACCACTACCTAGCAAGAAACAAAGTGTGCAAAGCAAGAATCAGGAACTTGAAGGCCAAGTTAAAGAAAGCATCGAGGAAGCGAAAAGAGCAAGATAGACTTCAGATCTTAGCTGAGGCTTCCTTGGCCCAACACAAAACATAATGAAGGACACTCAGCTACTTTGGGACACTTTTTGCAATTTTGAAAGTTTTGGCCTAAAAACAGGTTTTTCTACCTGATGCGCTGCGCCACCTGGCGCGAGCTTTTGATGGGGACCTCCTTTTGAGGAAAACTCAACATTTGTGGATTTTCATGGAAAAATATGCATGCCCACAAATGGCCAAGAAATTTTGACAAGTTTTGAGCTTCCAAAAAGGTCCAAAACAGCTCAAAAATGACCTTTCTGCCCCTTTTTGGACACACAGGAAGCAGTGTTGGGAGAAATCAGTTTTGGAGGAGAAAAGGCAGGCCAAATTCAGAAATTCCACTTGTTCTGGAAATTAGATAGGAAAACCTTTCCAACAAGCCAACTTGGAGAAAATTTGGGCACCAGAAAGGCCTCCAAAAACAGCTGCAAAACGGCGGTGTGCTTAGGGAAATCAGTGCGGCGCATAGGAGGAATTTTGCTCATTTTGGCCAAAAAGCTCTGTTTTCCACCTAGTTTCTTGACAGTTTGACTTTTCTCCTTCTAATTGTCAAAATCATGATGTAATTTAATGTGAATTTATATATTTTGGTGTAGTTATGCTAAATTTTCACTCATAGAGGTAGATTCATCCATAAAAAGGTAGTTTGCAACTGAATGAATTAGTTCCCTAGTTTTTAGAAGCAAGTTATTCCACTGCCTACTTTTTAGTTCTCAGTTTAGAACTTGTTGGAGCAGCTCCTAAACTCATGAGCTTTACCCATAGAGGCTAGGATGAGTTGTTTTTTGCCTATATCTTGCAATTGTTCAGTCATTAGCAAAGGTTAGACTTTTTAGAAAGCTTGGAGCTTCATTGTATATTCATTTCAGCAGTTTGGCAAAGGAATAGACCAACGTTTGCAGCACTTTATGGGATTCTTATGGCAACATTATTTGGAATTGTGTTTCCCTCTGTAATTTTAAGTTTACATGTGTTTTATTTATTCCATTATCTCTCTTTGTTCATCTTAACTAAATCAAACAAGGATAAAGGTAGAATCCATTGAAATTGCAGTGCTCTACCTAGGGTTTGTTTAGTTATTTATGTTTTCAGTTGTTTAAAGAGGATCCCTAAGACTTTCTTGCCCTCTTCAACTCCTCACCAATCTAAAAGCTCTGCATATCATTCAATTTTAAGTATCAAAATATTTTCCTACCTTGCCCCATAGAGATCTTTGCAAAAGTGAGCCTTATTCCCCAGGCCTAAATCTGCCTTTCCATTTGAGCCAACAAAACATCATCAAATTCAATCAAAATCTTCTGTAAACATACCTAGCCTAAAATCAGTCTTCAGATTAGTCATCTCAAGCCTCATTGATCATATTTCACTGAGATTGACAAGGAGAGAGCCCTCTCCCGACTTGGTAGTGCTAGCTACCAAGTTAAGCATGGTTTGATGTTATCCTAGGTCCTACCTTTCTCAGCCTGAGGTAGACTTAGGCATTAACATAGTGGCAATTCTGCTGGGGAAGAAATTGTTTGTTTGTTAGTGTTCTTCATTTTATAAACTACAGATAGAGCCTAAAGTTATGCCAAGTAGCCTTCGAATTTCACATTGCTTTGCGAGTGCATAAGTAGATGAATGTTGCTTCAGTCAATCTCCAGTCTAGTCTTATAAACGTAACAACTGACTTGAAAATTGCCCCAATACATCTGATAATTCTAAACTTTTAGATTATGAGTTTAGAATTTGATAGGCTGAACAAGTTGGTAATGTCCATTTGATTTCTTAGAAGTAATAACACACTAGCTTCCAGAAGATACACCAGAGAAAATCCTGATCCTGATCCACCCTTTGTGTACAAAAATCCCAATCTCATTCGAAGAATCCTTCACCAAGCAAGTTTTTTGATTCCTGTGTTTAGATCTCATCCATGCCCTATCGTTTTTGAATATCTTGAAGATCTTGAGTTTGACAAAAATTTCGATCTCTCGTTGTTTGAGACTAAATTGGAAATTGTTGTTGGTTCTATTGTCCTAAATCCAGAATTTATCAAAGATCTTGAAACTGAAAAGGCCAATAAATCAATTAATGATTATATCTTGAAACTTCAAACTTCCATTGTGGCTACAAACATTCTTGAATTCTTAGAGTCTACATCTACAACTCTTGGGTCATCTACTATTGCATCTAGTTCAGAAATTTCTACCGAAACTCCTTTCATTCCCACCATCCTCGTGCAGCCTTCCATCTCTGATCATAAATCTATAGTGTTGTCACCTCCATCCACTCCTTCTACCCCTCAAACATCAAAACTTTCATCACTCCCATCCACACCTCATACACCTCATACATCAGCCACTCCAACTCCTCCTACATCCCCAAGACCAGTCGTAAATCCACCTAGAGCAATGGCTGCCTAATTTGCACCCCTTGTGTTTCCTCAAAATTTGGATGACATGCCCACCGATTATCAAAGCAAAATTCCATTGTTTGATGGCACTCCTCTAAGTATCATATCTCAGCAACATGTGGATAGGATGGCAGGTTTCTTTGACCTTCATGAGATTGATGCAGAAAACGTGACAATGAGACTGTTTGTACAAACATTTGGAGGTGAAGTGAGGAAGTGGTTCAGAGCTTTGCCAGCTACAAGTATCACTACATTGCCTAATCTTCAGAAACAATTCTTGGACTACTGGGAAGTGAAGAAAAACCTTCTTTAGATTCTTTCCGAATATGAGAACATCAAGAGGAATGTTGGTGAGTCTATTCAAGATTATTGTATTAGATTCAATTCTGTATACAATGCAATTCCTGCTGATATAAAGCCACCTATGGGGCTGGCTTTGATTAAGTTTTCATATGGTTTCAATCCTGATATGGCCTATCAATCAAGAGAAAGAGATCTGGCCACTTTGGAAGACATGCAGATAATTGTAGTCAGCATTGAAGCAAATCTGCTTGTCAAGAGAGCTAGCACAAAGGCTGAAAATAAGGTAACAATAAAGGAAGAGGTTTCCACTTCATATCAAGTGTTCCGTAATATGGAGAAGATGTTTGACAAATTAACAATTGATAAGCCTAAACCACAAGTTATAAATCCCAATTTCCGTGGTCAGCAGCAACCACAATTCATAATCAAGCAAAGAGAGCAATGAGCACAAGACCAAGCAGCACAGCAGCAGGTGAAGACACCCTTATAGCTGAATTTTGTACATCGTCTAGAATTAGATGATGAGGAGAATGTAATTGGAGAGGAGAATCATTTCTTTACACCTGATGATATGCCAATTTTTATCACTGAAAATGAGGAGTACTCCAAGAACCCAGATGTACAAAGGGATGAAAATTTCATCTTGGCGAATGAAACAGTTCTTGAAGAAGAGTCTGACGAAGATCAGATAGGGTACATGAATGCTTTGATAGCCCAGTAGCAACAATATTCACTCAGGAGTAGAGATGTTCCCATAAATCCAATTCAAAAAATGAAGGAGGTGACACCGCCAAAGAATGATCCTCCCATTGTGCATAAAAAGGGAAAAGAGACAGCTGATCCTACCACCAACAAAATGCCATCAGCAAATGAAATATCAAATCAGCGAAGTATATCAAAGGAGAAAATTGAAAAAAAGGATGCTTCAGCAAAGAGGTAGAGAAAACTTCAGTTTTTAACTTAGAAAATGAAATTTCTAAGTTAAAAGTATCTATTCCTTTGACTGAGTTGATGAAGAACAACAACTATAAAGGTTAGGTGTCTAAAATTTTGAATTTAGATCCACTATCTGATATGGTAAATGTGGAGGATGACCAACCTGAGTTGATCTTTGGTCCAGTATTGGAAGGTCAGTCTCAAGATAGTGATGTAGCTCCTTTTTACATCATCCTTAGGTTGCATGACTATGTGTTACACAATGCTATGTTTGATTCTGGAGCCTCACATAATCTCATGCCTAAGGGAATCATGGAGAAATTGGGATTGGATATCACCAGAAAGTATCATGACCTTTACTCCTTCGATTATGGTAGAGTAAGATGCATTGGTATTATCAAAGATTTTGTGGTCAGTTTGGATCAGATTCCAGCTAAAAATGTTTTGATGGATGTGGTTGTGGCAGATATTCCTCCTAGATTCAACATGCTTCTTTCCAGATCTTGGGGAGAAAAACTTAAAGGGACATTGCAGCTTGATTTCTCCTATGCTACTATCCCCATGTTTGGTCATATGAGGAAATTATACCGGGAGCAAAAGATGAAGTACATGATCACTAGCAAGGAGAAACTAGTAAATCATCCAATTAACTATGTACATACTGATTTAGAATCATTTGTTTTATATTTCGATAGTTTTAATGATCTAAATGGCCAAGTAGTTGAAGTAGAAGACATTCTAGAGATCACTGAAAATTTCAGAGAGGTCTTAAAGCAAGAAATACAAAGACTTGATAGTACCGCCAAGCAATCAGCCTTCCGACAGTAACAAAATATTGATGGACAACAAGGAAAAGTAAACGAGAAAACGAAATTTCAACATTTGGAAGAGGACGAAGCTAGTTTGTGGAGCATGGATTTTGATGGCGTGGTAGGAAGGGAAGGTGCTGGAATTGGCATTTGGATACGCAGCCTGTTTTCGCCCCAAAAAAAGTGCCAAGTAATGTAAGGGTTTGTTCATATAAATTGGCTTTTGATTGTTCAAATAATGAGGCTGAATATGAGGCTTTAATTGCTAGTTTGAAAATTCTTAGAAAGTTAAATGCTAAAAGGATTTCAATATATGGTGACTCCGAGTTAGTTATCAAGCAAGTGAAAAGGGAATACCAAGCTAAGCATCCTCGAGTGCGGGCCTACCACAATGCGGTATTAGATATCTTGAGATTGTTTTCAGATTACACTTTGACGTGTGTTCCTCATGTTCAGAGTGTCATTGCAGATTCACTTGCAACAGCAGCAAGAAATTTGAAAATTCCAATGAATTCAAACAATAAGTTTGAAATTCATGTGAAACATCACCCGGCTGTCCTTGATAATCAAAGGTATTGGCAAGCGTTTCAAGATGATAAAGAGAACGATGAATTTCTGCAAAATAAAGGTAAATTCAAAGACACTTCTATCGATGGAGAGCATGATGATTGTGAGGCGAATATAGAAGTCAATCAGATGGAAGTTTTGCAGCTGAAGGACAATGTCATTCCTACAAGTCTCATACCTTTAGAGGAGCTATTTGATCAAGATGATGTAGCCCGAAAACTAAGCTTGCTGCCAACCAAGAAAGGAGTTGAGGATGTGAACATTGGATCAACTGAAAATACTAGAATGGTGAAGTTATCAAAGGTGTTGCCTCCATAGGTAAAAGCAAAGTATATCAGTTTATTATCTTCATTTGCTGATGTATTTGCATGGGATTATTCAGATTTGAAGGCATATGACACAAGCATAATTCAACATATCATTCTGATCAAGCCAAATCAAAAGCCTTTTCGTCAGAAGCTAAGAAGAATAAATCCAAAGTTGTTGCCCTCAATAGAGAAGGAAGTTAATTGGTTGTACAAAGCTCGTATAATCGTCCCCATAAGATTTTCAGATTGGATTTCTAATTTGGTGCCCATGCGCAAGAAAATAGGTGAGATTCAATTATGTATTGATTTCAAAAATCTGAATAAAGTATCTTTGAAAGATAATTATCCATTTCCCAAGATGGATCACATACTTCAAAGAGTAGTTGGAGCATCTCGCATGTCACTACTTGATGGGTATTCGGGTTATAACCAAATTCTGGTCCATGAAGATGACAGAGACAAAACAATGTTCACCACTCCGTGGGGAACTTTTCGGTATGCCAAGATGCCTTTTGGATTGAAGAATGCTAGTGCAACCTTTCAGCGAGAAATGGATATTGCTTTTGCTAATGAAAAAGATGTCTTTTTAGTTGTTTATCTTGATGATTTTACAGTTTTCTCTAATTCAGATGAAGAGCACCTTTATCATTTGAAAATTTTATTTCATCGGTGTAGAAAGTATGGTATATCTCTCAATCCAAAGAAGAGTCTTTTTGCCATGGATGAAGGAAATATTTTCAGTCATATTATATCAAAGGACGGTATCCACATCGATCTACCTCAAGTGGAAGCCATTCAGAAGATTGATTTTCCACAAAGTAAAAAGGAGATCCAATCATTCAATGGTAAGATGAATTTCTTACATCGCTTTGTGCCCAATCTTGTAGAACATTTAAGGGAAATCACAAATGTGCTCATGAAAGACAACGTAGTGAAGTGGACCGAGGAAGCAATAAAGTATTTTAATTTGGTGAAATTGGCCCTTTCTTCAGCTCCAGTTATGATCAGCCTGGATTATACTCAAGATTTCATTTTGTTTTCATTTGCCTCAGATCATACTATGGCAGCGGTCTTGATGCAGAAAAGAGACCAGCTCGAGAAACCAATTGCATTTTTCAATAGAACCATAAGGGATGTAGCTTTAAAGTATAATATTATTGAAAAGCAAGATCTTGCCTTGGTAAAGGCATTGAAATATTTTCGAGTCTATATTCTACGTTCTCACATCCTTGCTTATGTCCCTAACGCTGTTGTTAAAGATGTCTTAGTGCAAATAGATCCAGATGGGAGACGGGGCAAACAGATTGCTACTTTGTTGGAATATGACGTGGAGATCAAACCAACAAAGCTCATCAAAGGACAGGGGCTGACCAAACTAATGGCTGAGTCAAATTTGCATGTCTTGGACATTAATCGCATTGCTGCTATGTCTGAGGAAGATGAAGAAAGTTCACCGGCTCAGGTATCAGAAATTTTTCTTCTTTCTCCTTCGTATTCGAACATTGTTTATGTACTCCAAAATCTGTCACCGCCACCTAGAATGGCTAAGAACAAAAGTAGGACTCTGAAATTGAAGGCTACTAAGTTTTGTATTATGAATAATGCACTCTATTGGAAAGATCCCAGTGGTGTCTTGCTCAATTGTTTGGTTGAAGAAGAGGCAAAACAGGTTATGGAAGAATTTCACAAGGGAGATTGTCGAGGTCATCTTTTCTGGAAGACAACAGCCAACAAGATTTTGAGAGTAGGATATTATTAGCCAACTCTCTTTGCTGATATATACAAAAATGTTGCAAGCTACAATGAATGTCAGATTTTTCAAGGTAGGAGAAAATTGCAACCTTTACCACTCAAGCCGATTGAAGTAAGTGTTCCATTTCAGCAATGGGGTTTGGACTTCATTGGCGAGATTCATCCTACTTCTTCAGCGCAGCACAAGTGGATCCTCATAGCGACATACTATTTCACTAAATGGATTGAGGTGATTCCCACTAGGCAAGCCATTGATTTGGTAATCATTTCATTTCTTGAAAAGAATATTTTGTCTTGTTTTGGCTGTCCAAATAAGATTATCATTGATAATGTAGCGACTTTTAAATCTAAAAGAATGCTTGACTTTTGTAATAAATATCAAATCACCTTGGGGCACTCAACTGCATATTACCCAGAAGGTAATGGATTGGTAGAATCCTCAAATAAATCCTTGGTCAATATCATCAAAAAGCTGCTGGAAACGAATAAGAAGAGTTGGTACAAAAAGCTTGTTAATGCACTTTGGGCAGACAGAGTAAGTCAAAAGAAATATATAGGCATGTCCCCTTTCAAGCTCATGTATGGTGGTGACACAATATTCAACCTCTCTCGCAGTCCCGGTGGTTAAACTCCTACAAGAAGCGGGCAGCGAAGATGATCATTTGCAGCGGAGAATCAATCAAATGATTCATTTGTAGCAAACTAGAGAGGAGGTTTTTCATAACACTTTCAAGCTGCAAGATAGAATAAAGAAAATATATGATCGAAAGGTAAAGGTGGACAAGTTTCATATAGAAGACATAGTGCTGAAATGGGATGCGTGAAACAAAGACAAAGGTAAGCATGGCAAGTTTGAGAATCTTTGGAAAGGACCTTTTAGAATTGCTACATATCGGGGCCAAAATGCTTTCCTTTTGAAAGAAATGAATGGAGAAGACTATCCAGGTGGGCCGATCAATGGTCAGATACTCAAACAGTACTATTTTTGAAGTGTTTTCTGTTGTCATATGTATCATTGTACATACCGGTTTGTTTTATTTCATTGCAAGTGTGTACTATCATCATTCATTCAGTTTGGGGCCCGAGGTGAAGGTTATAAAACTGAGATTTGATTTCAGTTTTGGTTTGGTTTGTTTGAGTCAGGTCTTTCAGTCGATTTCAGTCCTGAAATTGAGTCAGTTTTGAGTCAGATTTCAATCCTGAAATTGAGTCAAGAGTTTGGTTTTGGTTTGTCGAAGTTATTGACTCCATAGCCCAATGGACGCAGGGACTGCTTGCTTTCCTAGAGATCTATAGTTCTTGGCACCTCCAAGGAGCTACCATCCCCATTGGAGCCAATGTTAGTGTCGGTATCTTCATCCCTCCGTCAGTGATAAAATTCTCTTATTGCATTGCATGTTAGGTGTCTCACTCTGTCAACTGCATTCCAATAGGATCATGGATCATCTTATGGTAGTGGCTAATTATACATTTTCCCTCATCTCCTTTACTTGCTGGCCCATTTTCATTCATCTAGATCATCTGCAGTCATTTTTTGTCTTTAACTCTGCAAAAGTCATTTTTAGAGTTTTCGATCTCATTAGGTCTAGGGTTTCGTCAAAAATGTCTTCAAATTCTCAATAACGGTCAACAGGCGCATAAGGAGGTCAAACAAAGTTTCAGCAACAATAAATTCCATAATCACATGCTTAGTGACTGATTTTTCCTCAAAACCCTGTTTTGAAGAAAAACAAAGTTTTTTATGTTTTTATGTATAAATTTGATATAATTTTAGTTTTTCCATATGTAATAACTTTAGTGGCAACCCTGGTCACGTTGCTAAGCTTCAACAACTCCATCACCTACAAGGCAAACAAAAAGTCAAAGCATTCAGTTCATCAAAGGCAAAAATAAAGCAAACTGCCCAAAAACGAGTTTTAAAAGCAAGTCAAAGGCAAACATTACAAAGTGGGTTTGTATAAGTAAAAAATTAAATCCTTTGTATATAAACCATTTTCCATGTTTAAAAACTTCATTTGCATCTAAAGGAGAAAGAGTGAACAGGAGAAAGGTCGTGTTGAAGGTAAAGAGAAAAATCACAGCAACTTTGGCAAATTTCAGGGGGTGCGGCACATTGGGTCATGGGCGCGGCGCATCCACCTAGCACGTTGCATTGGGAAACACTCTTCAATGTAAAAATTGCACAGGTGCGGTGCATTGAAGTGGCACGGCACACTGGGTTTTTAGCACGGCGCATAGGGTTTGGAAGCCGATTTTATCCACAAACTCTCCCAAAATTGCACAATTTTCTCAATCCTCATTGATTCAAGTAAGTCAACATTTCTCCATGGCCAGTGAATGAGTTTACCTTTGTGTTTATGGTGATTTAATGAGAAAAAATCAAAACCCTACCTCTTTGCATTTCATGCCAAAAACAGTTGCATAGGGTTTGCAAATTGTATGTTTTGCTGCCAATTTCACTCCTAGCCATTTCTTACTCCCTCACTCTTTCATTCCCTCCCTCTCATTACATTTTCATCAACCCATTCCCTAAACCCAATATCCCTAATTATTAATCCCAAATCTCTAACTCCCACATCCCAAACCCTAGTTAAAAATTCCGAAACCCTAATTGTTGTCCCAAGAGCCTAAATACTATTCCCTAAACCCCCTATTCCCCAAAAACTTGTCAGCAACATTCCCAAAACCCCTCATACATATTCCCTCCACAGTCCCTCATACATTCCGATCCTTGGCAGCAGAAAACTAAAGACACCATAAATCTCTTCATACTCATCTAAGAAAACTCAAAAATTGGCAAACATGGAGTCTAATCCTTCCTACGACCGAGATGAGGATACAATTAGTGATTCTTCTATATAAATGCATGCACCAAGGAGACCTCACAAGGGTGGTAAACATATACGAGTGGAACCTACTTCACTTGCCAAGCTACAGGCCTGTCCTCTTGCTGTCACATGCTTTCAACACCAATCTTATTATTAGTTCTGTGAGATGATATAGAGAGTCCAGTAACATCATCAGTTGGCCAGGTTGTTTGTGCTCCATCTTCATAATGGCTAAGTCACTCTAGTAGGTGTGACATTCACCTTGACACCAGACACTATTTCTCAAGCAACTGGCATTCCAAATGTCGATGAGAAGTGGAATAAAAGGCAGTGGATTGATAGAGAACATTATGAGCCTTACATCAAGGCTGGTTATTAGAGACATCTCAGTAGATATTTTCCCTTCAGGTATCTGAAGGACACATATGCTTCCTTGCTGAAACTCATAATTAAATATTTCAGCTGTGAGGGCCTGTTTTCTCGCCTGTATGCCTATCACATCAGATTGTTGATGCACTTTACTAGGGTGAGAATGATGAATTTCCCCTATTTTATTTGCCAGAACATTAAGAAGATGACCACCTTAGTGCACAGGAAGCCTCCCCAGCAGCAGTGTAACAACATACATCATTTTTCACTAATCAAAACTGTGGTCTTGCATCAACTTGGTTTACAGAACATCTCATGGGAGGATTTCACTTCACATGAGGTCTTTACAGGTCCTCAAGCACCCCTAGCAGTTTTTCATGAGACAGGAGGACCTTCACCTTAGCAGGAGATTCATAAGACACAAACCACTAGTGTTCCAATGTTTGTCACCTACCAAAAGGGCACTAGAATGTTGTTTGCAGCAGCAAAGAGAGTACTATCTCCACCTAGGGTGGAAGGGGTCTTCCTTCCTCCATCAGCAGAGCAGGTACAGGACAAGGGAAAGTGGCCATTACATGATGAGGGGCCTTCAGGAGGACAGGAAACAGATTTCATTCTTATTCAGGATGATGACACCAATGTGGGCTCACAAAGCTCAAATCTCAAGGAGATCATTCAGGAGAAACAAGCGGACATTCATGGTTTTTCTCTCAACCTAGAAAGAGACAAGTGGATAATTAAATATCTAGAGCAAAGAAACAAACAGCTAGAGGATTAGAAAACCATTATGGAGCTCCAAAACATACGAGAAAACTGGCAAGCTGCCAAGAGGAGGAAAGTCAAGCTGACCCCACTTGAACAAGAAATCAATATTGATTGAGAATCTTGGCTTGAGAGGGCAAATATCCACTTGGAAAATTTGTTAGAGAAGGCCAATAGAGAGAAAACTATGTTGAGGCACATGGCCTACCACTACCTGGTGAGAAACAAAGTGTGCAAAGCAAGAATCAGGAACTTGAAGGCCAAGTTAAAGAAACCATCGAGGAAGTGAAAAGAGCAAGATAGACTTCAGATCTTGGCTGAGGCTTCCTTCGCCCAACACAAAAATTAATGAAGGACACTCAGCCAAAATTTCAAGGAATTTGGGACACTTTTTGCAATTTTGAAATTTTTGGCCTAAAAATTAGGTTTTTCTACTTGATGCGTTGCGCTACATGGCGCGAGCTTTTGATGCGGACCTCCTTTTGAGGAAAACTCGGCATTTTTGGATTTTTCATGGAAAAATATGCATGCCCACAAATGGCCAAGAAATTTTGACAGGTTTTGTGCTTCCAAAAAGGTCAAAAACACCTCAAAAATGACCTTCTACCCCTTTCTGGACACACAAGAAGCAGTGTTGGGAGAAATCTGTTTTGGAGGATCAAATGGAGGCCAAATTTAGAAATTCCACTTGTTTTTGGAACATAGATAGGCAAACCTTTCCAAAAAGCCCACTTGGAGAAAATTTGGGCACAAGAAAGGCCTCCAAAAGCAGCTACAAAAAGGTGCTATGCATAGGGAAATCAGTGCGGCGCATAGGAGGAATTTTGCTCATTTTGGCCAAAAAGCTCTGTTTTTTGCCTAGTTTCTTAACAGTTTGAATTTTCTCCTTCTAATTGTCAAACTCATGATGTAATTTAATGTGAATTGATATATTTTGATGTATTTATGCTAAATTTTCACTCATAGAGGTAGATTCATCCATGAAAAGGTAGTTTGCAACTGAATGAATTAGTTCCCTAGTTTTTTAGAAGCAAGTTGTTCCACTGCCTACTTTTTAGTTCTCAGTTTAGAATTTGTTGGAATAGATCCTAAATGCATGAGCTTGACCCATATAGGCTAGGATGAGTTGTTTTTTGCCTATATCTTGTAATTTTTCAGTCATTAGCAAAGGTTAGACTTTTGAGAAAGCTTGGAGCTTCATTATATATTCATTTCAGCAGTTTGGCAAAGGAATAGACCAGGGTTTGCAGCACTTTATGGGATTGTTATGGAAAATTGATTTGGTATCGTGTCTCCTTCTATAATTTTAAGTTTACATGTGTTATATGTATTCCATTATCTCTCTTTGTTCATCTTAACTAAATCAAACAAGGATAAAGGTAGAATCCATTGAAATTGCAGTGCTCTACCTAGGGTTTGTTTAGTTATTTATGTTTTCAGCAGTTTAAAGAGGATCCCTGAGACTTTCTTGCCCTCTTCAACTCCTCACCAATCTAAAATCTCTCCATCTCATTCAATTTGAAGTATCAAAACATTTGCCTACCTCGTCCCATAGAGATCTTTGCAAAACTGAGCCTCATTCCCCAAACCCAAATCTGCCTTTCCATTTGAGCCAACAAAACATTATCAAATTCAATCAAAATCTTCTGCAAACATACCTAGCCTAAAATAAGTCTACACATTAGTCATCTCAAGCCTCATTGATCATATTTCACTGAGATTGACAAGGATAGAGCCCTCTTCCGACCTGGTAGGGCTAGCTACTAGGTTAAGCATGGTTTGATGTTATCCTAGGTCCTACCTTTCTCAGCCTGAGGTAGACTTAGGCACTAACATAGTGGTGATTCCACTCGAGAAGAAATTGTTTGTTTGTTAGTGTTCTTCATTTTATAAACTACAAACGGAGCCTGAAGTTATGCCAGGTAGCCTTCGAGTTGTACATTGCTTTGTGAGTGCATAAGTAGATAAACGTTGCTTCAGTCAATCTCCAGTCTAGTCTTATAAACGTAAAAACTGGCTTGTAAATTGCCCCGGTACATCTGATAATTATAAACTTTTGGATTAGCTAGCTCTCTTTACTGATATATACAAAACTGTTGTAAGCTACCATGAATGTCAGATTTTTCAAGGTAGGAGAAAATTGCAGCATTTACCACTCAAGCCGATTGAAGTAAGTGTTCCATTTCAGCAGTGGGGTTTGGACTTCATTGGTGAGATTCATCCTACTTCTTCAACGCAGCACAAGTGGATCCTCACAGCGACATACTATTTTACTAAATGGATTGAGGTGATTCCTACTAGGCAAGCCACTGATTCGGTAATCATTTCATTTCTTGAAAAGAATATTTTGTCTCATTTTGGCTGTCCAAATAAGCTTATCACTAATAATGCAGCGACTTTTAAATCTAAAAGAATGATTGACTTTTGTAATAAATATCAAATCACCTTGGGGAACTCAACTGCATATTACCCAGAAGGTAATGGATTGGCAGAATCCTCAAATAAATCCTTTGTCAATATTATCAAAAAGCTGCTGGAAACAAATAAGAAGAGTTGGTACAAAAAGCTTGTTAATGCACTTTGGGCAGACAGAGTAAGTCAAAAGAAATCTATAGGCATGTCCCCTTTCAAGCTTACGTATGGTGTTGACACGGTCTTCAACCTCTCTCTTAGTCCCGGTGGTTAAACTCCTACAAGAAGTGGGCAACGAAGATGATCATTTGCAATGGAGAATCAATGAAATGATTCATTTGTAGCAAACTAGAGAGGAGGTTTTTCAGAAAACTTTCAAGTTGCAGGAGAGAATCAAGAAAATATATGATCGAAAGGTAAAGGCGGACAAGTTTCAAATAGAAGACATAGTGCTGAAATGGGATGCGTGAAACAAAGACAAAGGTAAGCATGCAAAGTTTGAGAATCTTTGGAAATGACCTTTTAGGATTGCTACATATCGGGGCCAAAATGCTTTCCTTTTGAAAGAAATGAATGGAGAAGACTATCTAGGTGGGCCGATCAACGGTCGGCTTCTCAAACGGTACTATTTTTGAAGTGTTTTCTGCTGTCATATGTATCATTGTACATACCGGTTTGTTTTATTTCATCTCAAGTGTGTACTATCATCATTCATTCAGTTTGGGGCCTGAGGTGAAGGCTATAAAACTGAGATTTGATTTCAGTTTTGTTTGGTTTGTTTGAGCCAGGTCTTTTAGTCAATTTTAGTCTTGAAATTGATTCAGTTTTGAGTTATATTTCAGTCCTAAAATTGAGGCAAGATTTTGGTTTTGGTTTGTCGAAGTTATTGACTCCATAGCCCAATGGACGCAGGAACTGCTTGCTTTCCTAGAGATCTGTAGTTCTTGGCACCTCCAAGGAGCTACCATCCCCATTGGAGCCAATGTTAGTGTCGGTATTTTCATCCTTCCGTCAGTGATCAAATTCTCTTGTTGCATTGCATGTTAGGTGTCTCACTCGATCAGCTGCATTCCATTAGGATCATGGATCATCTTATGGTAGTGGCTTATTATACATTTTCCCTCATCTCCTTTACTTGTTGGCCCATTTTCATTCATCTAGATCATGTGCAGTCATTTTTTGTCTTTAACTCTACAAAAGTCATTTTTAGAGTTTTTGATCTCATTAGGTCTAGGGTTTCATCAAAAATTTCTTCAAATGCTCAATAATGGTCAGCAGGCACATGAGGAGGTCAAACAAAGTTTCAGCAACAATAAATTCCATAATCACATGCTCAGTGACTAATTTTTCCTCAAAACCCTGTTTTGAAGAAAAACAGAGTTTTTTATGTTTTTATGTATGAATTTGATGTGATTTTAGTTTTTCCATAAGTAATAACTTTATTGGATACCCTGGTCATGTTGCTAAGCTTCAACAACTCCATCACCTGCAAGGTAAATAAAAAGTCAAAGCATTCAATTCATCAAAGGCAAAAATAAAGCAAACTGCCCAAAAAATGAGTTTTAAAAGCAAGTCAAAGGCAAACATTACAAAGTGGGTTTGTATACGTAGAAAATTAAAATCCTTTGTATATAAACCATTTTTCATGTTTAAAAACTTCATTTGCATCTAAAGGAGAAAGAGTGAACAAGAGAAAGGTCGTGTTGAAGGTAAAGAGCAAAATCACAGCAACTTTGGAAAATTTTTGGGGGTGCGGTACATTGGGACATGGGCGCGGCGCATCCACCTGGTGCGGTGCACTGGGCCACACTCTTCAGTGTAAACGTTACACAAGTACAGTGCATTGAAGTGGTGCGGCAACTGGGTTTGTGGCATGACGCATAGGGTTTGGAAGCTGATTTCACCCACAAACTCTCCCAAAATTGCACAATTTTCTCAATCCTCATTGATTCAAGTAAGTCAACATTTCTCCATGGCCAGTGAATGAGTTTACCTTTGTGTTTATGGTGATTTAATGAGAAAAAATCAAAACCCTACCTCTTTGCATTTCATACCAAAAACAGTTGCATAGGATTTGTAAATTGTATGGTTTGCTACCAATTTCACTCGTAGCCATTTCTTACTCCGTCACTCTTTCATTCCCTCCCTCTCATTACATTTTCATCAACCCATTCCCTAAACCCCATATCCCTAAATTATTAATCCCAAATCTCTAACTCCCACTATCCCAAACCCTAGTTAAAAATTCTGAAACCCTAATTGTTGTCCCAAGAGCCTAAATACTATTCCCTAAACCCCCTATTCCCCAAAAACTTGTCAGCAACATTCCCAAAACCCCTCATACATATTCCCTCCACAGTCCCTCATACATTCCAATCCTTGGCAGTAGAAAATTAAAGACACAATAAATCTCTTCATACTCATCTAAGAAAACTAAAAAATTGGAAAACATGGAGTCTAATCCTTCCTACGACCAAGATGAGGATACAATCAGTGATTCTTCTAGATAAATGCATGCACCAAGGAGACCTCAGAAGGGTGGTAAACATATACGAGAGGAGCCTACTTCACTTGCCAAGATACAGGCCTGTCCTCTTGCTATCACATGCTTTCAACACCAATCTTGTTATCAGTTCTGTGAAATGATAAAGAGAGTCCAATACCATCATGAGTTGGCTAGGTTGTTTGTGCTCCATCTTCATAATGGCCAAGTCACTCTAGCAGTTGTGACATTCACCTTGACACCAGACACTATTTCTCAAGCAACTGACATTCCAAATGTCGTCGAGTAGTGGAATAAAAGGCAGTGGATTGACAGAGAACATTATGAGCCTTACATCAAGGCTGGTTATTAGAGACATCTCAGTAGAGATTTTCCCTTCAGGTATCTGAAGGACACATATGCTCCCTTGATGAAACTCATAATTAAATATTTCAGCTGTGAGGGCCGGTTTTCTCGCCTGTATGCCTATCACATCATATTGTTGATGCACTATACTAGGGTGAGAATGATGAATTTCCCCTATTTTATTTGCCAGAACATTGAGAAGATGACCCCTTAGTGCACAGGAAGCCTCCCCAACAGCAGTATAACAGCATATATCATTTTGCACTAATCAAAATTATGGTCTTGCATCAGCTTGGTTTACAAAACATCTCATGAGAGGATTTCATTTCACATGAGGTCTTTACAGGTCCTCAAGCACCCCTAGTAGTTTTTCATAAGACAGGAGGACCTTCACATCAGTAGGAGATTCATGAGACACAAACCGCTAGTGTGCTAGTGTTTGTCACCTACCAAAAGGGCACTAGAAGGTTGTTTGTCGCAGTAAAGCGAGTACTATCTCCACCCGGGGTGGAAGGGGTCTCACTTCCTCCATTAGTAGAGCAGGTACATGACAAGGGAAAGTAGCCATTACATGATGAGGGGCCTTCAGGAAGACAAGAAACAGATTTCATTCTTATTCAGGATGATGACACCGATGTGGGCTCACAAAGCTCAAAGCTCAAGGAGATCATTCAGGAGAAACAAGCGGACATTCATGATTTGTCTCTCAACCTTGAAAGAGCCAAGTGGATAATCAAATGTCTAGAGCAAAGAAACAAATATCTAGAGGATCAGTAAACCATTATGGAGCTACAAAATATACGAGAAAACCGGCAAGCTGCCAAGAGGAGGAAAGTCAAGCTGACACCACTTGAACAAGAAATCAATGCTGATCGAGAATCTTGTCTTGAGAGGGAAAATATCCACTTGGAAAAGTTGCTAGAGAAGGCCAATAGAGAGAAAACCATGTTGAGGCACATGGCTTACCACTACCTGGTGAGAAACAAAGTATGCAAAGCAAGAATCAGGAACTTGAAGGCCAAGTTGAAGAAAGCATCGAGGAAGAAAAAGGAGCAAGATAGCATTTAGATCTTGGCTAAGGCTTCCTTGGCCCAACACAAAACTGTGTGAAGGACACTGAGCCAAATTTCAAGAAATTTGGGACACTTTTTGCAATTTTGAAATTTTTGGCCTAAAAAACAAGTTTTTCTACCTAATGCGCCGCGCCACCTGGCACACGCTTTTGATGGCAACCTCTTTGTGAGGAAAACTCAACATTTTTAGATTTTTCATGGAAAAATACGCATGCCCACAAATGGCCAAGAAATTTTGACAGGTTTTGAGCTTCCAAAAAGGCCAAAAACACCTCAAAAATGGCCTTTCTGCCCCTTTTTGGACACACAGGAAGCAGTGTTGGGAGAACTTAGTTTTGGAGGGGAAAATGAAGGCCAAATTTAGAAATTCCACTTATTCGGGAAAGTAGACAGGCAGAACATTCTAGCAAGCCCACTTGGAGAAAATGTGGACACCAAGAAGGCCTCGAAAAGCAATTGCAAAAAGGCGCTATGCATAGGGAAATCAGTGCAGCGCATAGGAGGAATTTTGCTCATTTTGGCCGAAAAACTCTGCTCTTCATATAGTTTCTTGACAGTTTGACTTTTCTCCTTCTAATTGTCAAACTCATGATATAACTTAATGTGACTTGATGGATTTTGATGTAATTATGCTAAATTTTCACTCATAGAGGTAGATTCGTCCACGAAAAGGTAGTTTGTAACTGAATGAATCAATTCCCTAGTTTTTAGAGGTAAGTTGTTCCAGTGCCTACTTTTTAGTTCTCATTTTAGAATTTGTTGGAACAGCTTATAAACTCATGAGCTCGACCCCTAGAGGCTAGGATGAGTTGCTGTTTTCCTATATCTTGTAATTTTTTAGTCATTAGTAAAGGTTGGACTTTTGAGAAAGCTTGGAGCTTCATTGTATACTCATTTCAACAGTTTGGCAAAGTAATAGACCAGGGTTTGTAGCACTTTATGGGATTCTTGTGGCAAATTGATTTGGTATTGTATTTCCTTCTACAATTGTAAGTTTACATGTGTTTTATGTATGCCATTATCTCTCTTTGTTCATCTTAACTAAATCAAACAAGGATAAAGGTAGAATCCATTAAAATTGCAGTGCTCTACCTAGGGTTTGTTTAGTTATTTATGTTTTTAGTTGTTTGAAGAGGATCCCTGAGACTTTCTTGACCTCTTCAACTCCTCACCAATCTAAAATATCTCCATCTCATTCAATTTGAAGTATCAAAACATTAGCCTACCTCGCCCCATAGAGATCTCTGCAAAACTAAGCCTCATTCCCTAGACCTAAATCTACCTTTCCATTTGAGCCAACAAAACATCATCAAATTCAATCAAAATATTCTTCACACATACCTAGCCTAAAATCAGTCTTCACATCAGTCATCTCAAGCCTCATTGATCATATTTCACTGAGATTGACAAGGAGAGAGCCCTCTCCCGACCTAGTAGGGCTAGCTACCGAGTTAAGCATGGTTTGATGTTATCCTAGATCCTACCTTTCTCAGCCTAAGGTAGACTTAGGCACTAACAGCTGCTAGGGTTGTGCACTAACCTAAGGGCTTCAACCCTTTGAGTTAACTCAGTACTAGATCATGAAAAATCTCATTCTCATTATCAAAACAGAAAATTGCATAGCAATGTCTTCCACAAGTCTAGAGTGTAGAATTTTGTAGAATTTTTCTACACATCAGATCCCTCTGATACCATGTAGAAGTTTTCTACAAATCAGCTAGCTTTGATACCATGTAAAAATTTCACCACCTGTAGATCAAACTGATATATGCAATGTACTAAAGCATAATACTAGATCTACTTCTACAACCAATTTAGCAGAAGCTTAATCGAACATGAGCAACATCAATAAGAACACATATAACTTATATGGAGAAATTGAACACACATAACACAAAAGATATAACTAGGGGAAAGAACCAGCCTAAAACCCCATCTCTGTATTATCATACAAGTGGAAATATGTCTAGATTACACAAAGCCTTAGCTTAGAAGCTATCCAGCTCTCAGTACAATCCCTGTGCTACTCATAGACAGTAAAAGGCTTCTCACAAACCTTCTCCTCTACCCTCCAAGCCTCCTATTTATATGCATAGTTTTTCCTGGGTCCTCCAGCTATAACCTGTGTGATTCTCACCTCACACATAACACAGACCTCTGAAATAACTGCACAAACTTGAAGGAGATAAATCCTCATCATGTATGATCTTCCTTTATAAGAAAAATATTCATCCAACTCATAGTACACTGTCCCTTTTCTGATCTCAACTGGTGATGAGCCCCAGAAATGGGTAACTATATGGGCTCATTATGCATATTATTTTCATTTAATTGACCATTCTCAATAGTTTTGTGTATGTTTTTGAATATATTTATGTCAATAGAATGACTGGGGAAGCTCACCTTGCCATGTGGTCTAATGAGTGTTTATTGCAGATTTTTTGGACAATTTTGGACAAGGACCAGGAATTTAGGAGCAAAATGACAGCCAAACTCAAGGAAACAGGGATGAGGACATATAGGAGGGATTTCCCATTCATTAAATGACCCCTTCCTCGAATTCTTCATCAACAGCTTGGAGTGCAAAGGCACACATTGATGATTCCAAGGGGCAGCCGAGCAAGTCAAGTAGGGCTGTTGTTATCTTCAGTTCCAGGTAGTTAAGTTCCTTAAGTTTAGTGGGACTGTTGGGAGTCCCCACTTGTATAAATAAGAAGGCTTCAAGCCTCAATAGGTTAGCCATTTCATATTATATTTTCGCAATGTTGTGCAGCCTTGTACTTAGCTCATTTTCGAGCTCTTTTTGAAGACAGTTTTGTTATGTAACTGCTATTATTTTTTGATCAATGAAGATGAATCCAGTTTTAAACCAGCACTAATCTTTCCTAGAGGGCTGAAGCTCTTGGGTTAGGGCCCAACCCAAGTTCCCAACACTTCCCTTATGTATTTACATTCTTTTGCTTGCATTCATAAGATAATTTCTATTGTTTAGGTTAATCTTGCTTTGTTAAATTAGGTTGCTTTTGATGGTTAGAATAGTTGTTCTTGCTTCAAGTTTCTTAAGTAGTTTGCTACAGTAACAGAAAAAGATCCAAAAAGGCTACCAGCAGGTCTTGATCTCCTTTCTCCCTCCCTTGGACCATGATTTGAGGTCAAGCCACTACTGCTGCCACCAAAAACACAGTCTTTGTTCTTCCAATGCAATTTCTAGTGTGATATTTCGAGTTGGAGAAGTTGATATTAGTTTGGATTCACATGCTTAGATCATTTCTTATTCATGTACCATGGTTTTCTCACATAATTTTCTGCTCATGAAGCACTGTTCGGCATTTCTCTACTTTTAGGTCAGATTTTAGCTTAAAATAGACAAAACTCTGTTTTTCAATTTTTTCTTTGGTCAGTTTTGAGAAGTAAGTGTGCAGCTCTCTTGTAGGATATCCCAGCTTATCATTCCTCCATAACACCACCTGTACCAGTTCATCTCTCAAATTTTTCCCCACTTTTTCGCCATATTTCACCAATCTGCCCTAATTCCTGCGTTTTTCCATAAAGTTGCTTTCTTGCCTTTTGAACAAATCCAACTATCTTCTTCATTCCTGATCTTCATTGACAGAGTCCTAGACCCCTCAACACCTTCATCCAACCTTCATTTCCCCTTTCCCATCATTTTTTTCAACTTCAAACCTCCAAAAACCACTTTCGGCCTCCTCCTGTAGATCCTCCTATAGAATCTCCCTGCAACCTCCTGTAGAATTTCTTGCGAATGATTTTTCGAAGTCTGATCACAATGGAAGTCTCCAGAAGGGTAATAGGGACTTCTTAGGACCTCTCCAAACCTTCCTCACCATCTAAAAAAACCAACTCCATCTTCTTTTGCCACCAAACCTTTACACAGTCACAACCAGTCAAATCATAAGCATAATATTTCCGCATAAAAATATCCAAAAGTACAAAAAGATGATTCCCTCTCATTTCTCTTCAGAAGTATCTTGAATAAATGAAATTTACATTTTTAGTAGTCAATGACACCTATTTTAGTAGGTTCTATCTCTTTTCTTGCAAAATTCAGGTTTTATAGGGTTTGTTACGGTTTGCATTTCCTTTCAATTTTCCTTCTCTTTCTGCAAGTAGAATAGCCTCTATAGAGTTAGCTTTCTTCCATCACAGTAAAAGCTTCTTCTAATAAATCATAGAAGTTGGCTTAATCTTCTAGCGAACTTGCGCCAGCTGATCAAGTGATAGCTTGCAGTAAGAGCTAGTACTTGTGCATAGAGCACCATCACTTCCGAGTTTGTGACGAACTACCGGGTTGATAAAATTAAAGAAGGAAGCCCCAGGAGTTGCAGCATTATTGCTGCAATACTAGAGCTCGCCACTCTTTTTGGTGCCGTTGGTGGGGAAGCATCAGAGTATTTTGTGATTACTGCTTTTCTTCTCTTTTCTACTACAACATTTTGCTAAGTAGTTTATTTTAGCAAACGTAGAGTAGCTGTTTCATTTCAATTCTGCAATTTCATTTCAGCAAGCGTAGATTAGAAATTTGTTACTTTCATTTCAATTCTGAAATTTCCATTTCAGCAACTGTAGATTAGTCATTTCCTTCTTTCATTTCAATTCTGTAATTTCCATTTCAACAAATGTAGATTAGTCATTTCCTTCTTTCATTCCAATTCTAAAATTTCATTTCAACAAGTTCATTTTAGTTTGTTACAATTTGTTTTTCAATCCATTTTAGTTTTGTAGGTATAAGCAGAAAAAAACAAAAATCACCCAAAAATAGATTTCCTTTCATGCCTCATAGGAACAGAGACAATTCAGAAAAATTCCCACCCAACACCCCCACCACATCACTGAGTCACCCTTCTCTCTTCTTTAGTGGCAGTAATCCAGAAGAACCTATAGGTGAACCTAGTGGCAGTAATCCAGAGATATACGAAAATTGTATAACAGAAGAAGAGCAAGCAACCATTCCTCTTGAGACCATGGCTAAAAACAAAAACGTTAGATGAAATGGGGAAAGAATAGAAGGTGTCTTTCCTATCCAAGAGACCAATGGGGACACAAAAAAGAAAAACATAAGCCCGTCAACCTTACCTCACTTCCATGGATTTACTACCGAAGATCCTGGTACCTTCTTGTTTGAATTTGTTGTTCTCTGTTGAACCTATGACTATGCAAAAGATGAGTAGAAGTTGAAATTGTTTCCTTCCACCCTCAAGGATGCAGCCTTACGCTGGTTCATGGGGTTACCTGGAAATAGTATCACAACTTGGGCTTAGATGCAACAAGCCTTTAACAACAAATATTGGGACTACTATAGGTCAAAGGATACCAAGGAAGAAATCTTCCGAATGACCATGGGAAGTGATGAATCTTTAGAATACTATGAAGAATGGTTTTAACTCAGTTATAAAAGGGCCAGGTGCACACTTGACCCTTAATATTTGAAGTTGGTTCTGCTTAGAGGAGTCCTTGAAGACCTTTTAGATACCCTCCATTTTTTGGCTAGGGGAGACATCTATAAACTACCTTATGATGACATAAAGACTGTGTTTAGAAACCATTCCAGATCAGCTAGAAAGAGAGGTAGGAGAAGTCAACCTTTAGCCTGTACATCCTCATTTAGTTCATCCCTTAGAAATGAACTTGAGAATTGGCTGGAAGATTTCAAGAGCAAGGTGAGGCAGACTCTTTCCATGCAGATGGATACCCTACATATCAAAAGGAAACAATAGGAAGCCAAGAGGGCTTTGGCCATCTTCTGTCCCAGGTGCACTGGAAAGCATCCTAAGAATGAGTGCCCACTGCACTCTATAGAGGTGTGTAGTTTGTGAACAGGACCATCCTACAAACCAGTGCCCTTCCTTTCCTGGAATCAAAGATGCATATCAAGGGGATGAAGGAGCCACTAAACCACTCTATTTCATGAACCAGAGGAGGCCACATGGACCCACATCTCACTAGCAGGGAATGCAAGGGATATCCCAGAACTATTACAACCCAAATTAAGCCACTTCCATGCCTTCTTGGGGTCCCCCTGCTCATCCTTCATGGTCCACACCCCCTCCTTGGTCATATCTCCTCAGTACCAAGCTCCGCTAGTTGCTCACTCGTTTCACTCTTATGCTCAGGCACAACCTCAGTGGAATGCACCTCATCAAGGGTGGAGGCCCCAGTATAACTCTCCTCCCACTCTTTTGCCTCCACCACCTGCTCAACCACAACTGTTACCTCCTGCTCCACCAAGACCACCCCAAATACCTGCTCAACCGAACCCGAACCCTAACAACAAACAGGCCCAGCAGGTATAAAGTGGAGAAACATCATGTCCAACCTATGCGTGGAGATTCAAGAGATTAACCTACGATCTGGGAAGGTTCTCCCAGATAGCCAACCTCCTCCTGAGGAGGATGAGGAATAAAAACAAGAATGCAAACCAAAAGTCATTCCACCCTTTCCTAAGAGACTAACTGGAACCACACAACCGACACCAGAACAAACTGAACTTCTGGGAGAATTGAAACAGTTATGTGTAAAGATACCTCTTCTCCAAGCCATAAAGGATGTGCCTATATACAACAAGATGATCAAGGAGAAGTGCTTCAAGCACCCAGGCAGGCGCAAGAGAGATGCCACAACTATCAATGTCATAGGACAACCTATCCGAACTGATGTTGGGGCAAGTGATCTCTCCTAAATATCTAGAACCTAGGAGTCCTATAGTCGATGTCCACATCAATGGCACCATGATCCCCCATACCTTGATTGATCTAGGGGCTGCCATTAATGTGATGACCAGGGACACTATGCTCAAACTCAACCTTCAGGGTTCCCTGAGAAAGACCTCAACAGTACTGCAGTTAGCAGACCATTCCACCGTGACCCCTAAGGGGATTGCGGAAGATGTATTGGTCTCTATTAATTCCTGGGAGTACCCTGGTGATTTCCTGGTTCTCCAATCAAAGCCAAAGCTCACTGGGTATCCTCTCATCCTGGGAAGATCTTGGTTGGCTACTACAGATGACTACATCAGTTGTTGAGATGGGAACGTGACAATTAAGAATGGGCATATATCCAAATAGCTAGTCCTTTATCATCTTACCCAACCTCTGTTAGAACATGATTTACCTCTTTGGTTAGAGGAGGAAGATGAGGATGAAATCTATTTTGTACCATTGTGTACAGTAGAGGCTACCATGGGTGGTCCACAAACCAAGGATGATCTTATTGAAAACTTGATTCAGAATCCACCCCCAGTGTGTTGCCATTGGAAGGGCTAGTGGAAGAAACCCAAGCTAATCCTTTAGTTGATCTCTATGTGGCTGATCTGACCTCTCTTCGAGTTAAGAATGTGGAATTCAGCCTAGAAAAAACCTTGAATATCAACTCATCCCTATCCACATTTCAGGAGAAAGAACTGTGTAGCTTATTGAACAATCACTTGGATGTTTTTTCTTGGAGCTATAAGGAGATGAAGGGCATCCACCCTTCAGTCTGTACTCATCACATTTACATTAAAGAAGATTGTAAGCCAGTCAAGTAGCCTCAGAGGATGAATCCAGCCCTTAAGGACATTGTCTAAGAAGAACTGCAAAAGTTGCTAGAAGCAGGATTCACCTATCCCATCTCTAACAGTGAATGGGTTTCTCCTTTGGTACTAGTGCCAAAGAAAATCAGGAAGTGGAGAATTTGTGTAGATTATCGGGAACTAAACAAGGCCACCAAAAAATGTTGGGTTGTGTTATATTCTTTCCACGACTAACCTACGTAGTGAACCGGGGGGTTAGAGGAGGGGCGGAGCCCCCCCTTCACCGCGCCGATTGCGCAGTGGGGGGGTC
>APFE030827402.1:23194-37230 GCA_000404065.3 Pinus taeda | reverse complement strand
AATATTCAATGAAAAGGTCTTGTATAAGAATCAGTTGCAGGAAAAGAAACAGGAAAAAGAAAACAAGGAATACATAGTTCTTGATGAGATCACTGAAAAGGTAAAGGTGCCTGAAAATAATAATAATCAACAATCACAACAACCGCAACCACCACAACAACAACAGGCACCCCAAACACCTGAAAGTGGTGTTAGAAGATCTACCAGGATAAGTAGACCCCCTGAACGATACTCTCCTTCATTATATTATTTATTGTTGACTGATTCCGGTGAACCCGAATGTTATGAAGAAGCAATGCAGGTTAAAAGCAGGAAGAAGTGGGAAGTAGCCATGGAAGAAGAGATGGACTCCTTAATGCATAACCAGACTTGGGATTTAGTCAGGTTGCCTGCAGGAAAAACTACATTGAAGAATAAATGGGTTTACAGGTTGAAGGAAGAAGATGGAGGAAAACAGAGGTACAAAGCTAGACTTGTGGTGAAGGGGTTTGCACAGAAGAAAGGTATTGATTTTGATGAAATATTTTCTCCTGTTGTTAAAATGACTTCAATCAGAACTTTTTAAGTCTAGTAGCAGCTGAAGATTTGCATCTTGAGCAGTTAGATGTAAAGACAGCCTTTCTCCATGGGGATTTGGAGGAAGAGATATATATGCAGCAGCCACAAGGATATGAAGTGAAAGGGAAGGAGAAACTTGTGTGCAGGTTGAAGAAGAGCTTGTATGGCTTAAAACAGGCTCCAAGGCAGTGGTATCTAAAATTTGACAAGTTTATGTCTGAACAAGGTTATACTAGATGTCACTCTGATCATTGTGTTTATCTGAAAAAGCAAAATGATGGCAGCTATATTATATTGTTATTGTATGTAGATGACATGCTTGTTGTAGGATCTAACATGTAGGAAATAAATGTGCTCAAAAGAAAATTGGCAAATTCATTTGCAATGAAGGATTTTGGAGCTACAAAACAAATCCTTGGTATGAGAATAACTAGAGATAGGAAAAATCGCAAATTAACATTGTCTCAGAATGAGTACATACAAAAGGTCTTGAAAAGATTTAACATGCACAATGCAAAACCAGTTAGTACACCTTTTGCTAGCCATTTCAAACTTAGTAAGGAAATGTGCCCAAAGACCCAAGAAGACATGGATTAAATGTCTAAAGTTCCATATCCATCAGCAGTTGGAGCTTAATGTATGCAATGGTCTACACAAGGCCTGATAGTGCACATGCAGTGGGAGTTGTAAGCAGGTACATGAACAATCCAAGAAAGGAACATTGGATGGCAGTGAAATGGATTCTCAGATATTTGAAAGGTACCACAAATCAAGCATTATGCTTTGTTGGTTCAAACATTTCTCTACAGGGATATGTTGATGTAGATATGGCAGGTGACAAAGATAACACGAGGAGCACTACAGGATATGTATTTACTGTTGGTGGAACAACTGTCAGTGGGGTTTCAAAAATCCAAAGTGTTGTTGCACTTTCAACAACAGAAGCAGAGTATGTTGCTGCTACAGAGGCTAGTAAAGAAATGATTTGGTTACAAAGGTTTTTGGGTGAATTGGGTAAGGAGCATGATATGGGCACGTTATACAGTGATAGTCAAAGTGCCATTCATCTTGCAAAGAACTCAACATTTCATTCTAGGATGAAACATATATAGCTCAAGTATCATTTCATACGATCACTGTTGGAAGATGGAGAGTTGAAGCTGGAAAACATACACACTAGCCAGAACCCTGCAGATATACTAACAAAAGTTGTAACCAGGGAGAAATTGAGAATATGCTCAATTTCAGTTGGTCTTCAAGGATGACGATGAAGATGAGAAACAACCAAGTCCAAAGAGGAGTCATTGTCCAGCAAATGGAGCAGCAGTGGAGTTGCTACAATCAGTCTCCAAGTGGGAGATTGTTGGGTGTGTAGCCTGATTATCTTCTATGTTCAAAAATACCACCACATTGGACCCCAGTTCAAAGTGGGGGCGGCAACACTGCCCATTGAATATTCGCTGCAGGGGGAGTCTAGGGGGGGGCAACTGCGACCTTTGGGAGCCCCCCCCTGGCGGGGGGGTTCGGGGGCAGCGCCCCCAAAGCTAAAAACAACTGTAAATTGCCTTGTAAAATTATAGTAATTTCTAGTCAATCTGGGCCGTTCATTAGGCGGATGATATGAGGTAGAAGTTATGTTTAGTTTAGGGTTTTTTTCCCTAGAAGGCAACCCCTCTTCTTGTATGAGGGCATTGTATTTGAGGCTGTGAGATAGATGTGTATTCTATGTGAGCAAGAAACGGAGAGGTGAACTGTGAGAGAAGACAGAGGATATTACAGCGGATTTGTTGTAGGTTGTGTCTCTTCATTTTGCTGGATAATAGAAAGGAAGGACTGGCTGTTTGGGGTGGACGTAGCCCAAACTGGGTGAACCACGTACATCTGTGTCTCTCTTGTTTTGTGCGTTTTCTGTGTTTATATTTCTGCAATATTTTATGTGTTCCATTGCTTCGTAATATATAATAATCTAACAATTAAGTCACTTGGTAATTCTCTAGTTACAATTATTTTTTAATTGAATTCCTTTTCAGACAATGTTTTTTTTATTTAAACAAAAATTACCTATGGTTGTTGTAGAACTATATTTACTTTAGTTGATTTAATTGAGAGTGTTGTTATTTCTTATTGTTTATTATTAATTATCATAGAATTGTTAAATATTATGATTTGATACTGCTTTTTGTAGGTATTTCTTTCAGTTATATACTTTGTAGTGATGTTCCTTTTACTCCATAGGTGTTTTTCCCTAGGTAACAACTTAGTATCTAATTGCATTTCTTTACTATCTTTTGTAGGAAGTGTTTTCGGTTTGATTCCTTAAACAATTTGGTTTTCTTAGATATAAATTCGAGAAGTCATGGCATGAGTTGTTTCTTTTATTGATGCAATTTTTATTTTTATTAGAACCATAATAATTAGAAGTACGAGCACTATCTCTTGTAAAAACTATGTGGATAACCTTGAAGAAGACAAATGAAACTCTAGGTTGATAATTTAAAGTGCAGAGGTTAGTTGATCCTTTAGGAACAACAAAATGTCCCAACATTTTGGTGTCGTTTCCAGGGTGGTTGTCAAAGAGAGTGCTAGTTGTATGTTAGAGGGTTGGTTATTAAAGATGGTATGTAATAACCTTTGCATGCCCCCTAGTAAAAATAAAGACTTGTGGTGGAGCCTGCCCTCGGTAGATACGTTTAATTTCCTTAGTGTGTATGCCTAGAAGGAAACCTAGAACTAGGAATGAAGTAGAGATAAATCAAAAACCCACTCTAAAAAGTACCAAGAACTAATGTCAAGGGGCCTTGGAAGAATGACCTTCATAGATGAAATCATCTGAAAGGCAGAGTCTTAAGTGTCAGTAGGTCCTCGAACAATATCAGGGAAAGGCTCTGCTGTTATTTCCACTCAAGTAACAAAGTCATCTGTTGTAGCTATCATTTAGATTCACAATAAAAATATAGGATCTGAGTAGAGCTTTCAAACCATATCTAACGAGCATCTTAGTCCTTTCGACAAGGGTGAGGGGAACTCTTGCAATCTAAGAGAAGGGAGAGGTGAGATAAGTAAACCATATCCTTAACCTTCTAGGCAGGAATATCCTGCGACACCCATTGGGAAAAGGGAAACTCAAATTATAGACTTGAGTAGTGTTGTAAGGCCCAGTAAAGACCTAAAGCCCCATGATCATACTAAATTTCTTTTAGTACCTCCTGACTATGGGATTCCTGAAGGGAATTGGTAGATTTTTTTACCAAATGGAAAACCAGGTGACAGGGACGTGGACATTGACTATAGAATATCCAATTGTTGATCCCTAGGAAAATGCACCAATGAAATCTATCCCACTTCAAAGTTTCCCAAAATTTCATGAGATGGACTATGAGGATCTCGATGCATCTGTATTTGAACTTGATGTTTCATGTCGAGGTTATGATTATACTACTAACCCCAATAAATTGAAATTGTTCCCTTAAAATGGTTCATGGGATTTGGGGGTGATAATATTAATTCCTGGGATTAGATGAAACATACTTTCCTTACTAAATATCAGGACTATTATCGATCTAGAGATCTAAGGGAAGAGATACTAATGATGACATCAAAAGAAGATGAAACCCTGTAAGAATACATTGAAAGATTTCAATAAAACTTACAAAGATCGCCATACACCACTTTACCCAAGGATGTGTTGAACACTATTTTGATTCAAGGCATGAAAGATGAATGGATTGAAATGCTTAACTTAATGGAATAGGGTGATATTTCTAAAAAGGAATATGATGACATCATGAAACTGTGTATCAGGTGTTCATGTGGAAGTACATGGACCAAGCCTGGAACTCTTGATCCTTTAAGCAAAATCAACAAAATTGTAGGAGGAGGAATTACATGAGAAAAGTTTGGTAATATTTTACAACATTTTAAACTGATATCTTAAGTACACTAACGACATAGTTGGATTTTTTATAGGTGAAACAAAATCAGGTTGAAGAAGATAATCACTAGTTATTTTCTTTCCTTGTTGTTGAAAGAAGCATAGTTATAAAGAATTCCCACTAGACACAATCGAGATATGTGCCATCTATACTAAAGATCATTCAATTGATCTAGTCCCTCACTTCCTCGATTGAAATATGTATCCAAATAAGCTTAGGAAGACCCAGAGTAGACACATTTTGTAGCACAATGATGACAATGGCAGAGTCTCCCTACAGGTTTGATGTAGGACTCTTATTTGTTTTATTCTGGACAATATGCTTAGCAACAATTTCCTGGATTAACATGGTAGGGTCAACAACACTCCAATATTTCCTGGTGGCCTCAACCATACTCTTCATCGCCCTGGATGAACTAGACATTTGTTGGTCCCTCATGGCCAAATCAACAGTGTCCTACACCTTCATGCAAAAATCTACCAAATAATCCATACCCTCGATAATGGGAAAATCCATCTACTCAGGGGAAAACATGGACTCAGAATTGGCATCATCACACTAGAACGATAAGTCAATCGATGGGAACGTTTCCTTAGTCATAATCGCCGTTACAACCTCCACTTCAATTTCTCCAAAACACCCCACCTCCATTATTCCCTAAATTACCTACTCAACCGAATTCCAACCCGAATAGTAGACATGTGTAATTTTTAGAAATCCTTGAAACCTTAAATTGTGGTCCTACCTCCTTGGAATGTAATGAGTTATGTTTAAGTTCTGGACATACTATCTTTCCATAAGATCATGCAGGAAACTAAGATCATCTAGAAAACAAAAACCTTGTTAAGGAACAACCTTCAACATAACACTCTTCTTCCACTGTAATTGTTACTGAAACAGAGTCACCCAGTAAATGAACCAAACAGAAGGCGCCCATTAGAATAATAAATGTTTCTCCTCCATTTCTTGAGAGACTAGCCATAATAAAGCCACATGTACATCTTGATTTTGATCTCTTAGGGGAATTACAAAACTTATATATCAAAATGCATCTCCTACAGGCTATCCGAGACACACCTATATATGATAAAACCATTAAATACTTATGTGTTAATAAGCTCGGGAGGAAACCAAAATGCCCTCTTACAGTCCATGTTCTTGGGACACTCTCTGATCTAATTCTAGGAAAACAAATACTTGTTAAATATGACGATTTTGGAAACCCTATAGTTGTTCAAATTCAGGGTCATAATTTCCTAAACACCTTGGTGGACTTAGGAGCCACAATAAATATTGTAACGTTAGAAACTTGTGGAATCCTTGGAATAACAACACTAAAACCAACTCCCATTATGTTAGAATTGGCCTAGAACTATGTAGTGAAATAAAAAAGGAACTTTAGAGGATATTATTGTTTCTGTTGATTCCTTGGAGTACCAAGTTGATTTCTTGGTCTTCAATCCTAAAAATAAGTTGGATGGACACCCTTTGATATTAGTCATACCATGGATTACCACTACGGATACCTATATTAGATGTTGGATGGAAGTATGACCATCACTAAGGGGACTACTATTAAAAATCTTACTTTTTACCTGCCTTCTAGACCCAACTTATTAGTTAAAAATTTTAAATGGTCACCTCCCGAATACGAAGAAGGTAATTTATGATCTCCTCTTATTCTAGATAAACCTATTATCTTTAAAAGACAAATTGAGGATGACATCATTAATGGTTTCGTTAACCAACCTTCCACTGAAGGAAATACAACATGTGAGATGCTAAAAGTGATGCTTGACAATGAGGCCTAAGAATATCCACTAGAGGATTTAAATGATGAGCATATACCTACTACTATAGTTCACAATAGTATTCCCATTGAGACTGAACCAGTAAAAAATTTGAATATTGATGACAAATTGGATGATCTTCAGTGCAAAAAAATTAATCCAAATTCTCGAGAAATATAAACAGGCTTTTGCTTGGGAATATTATGCTATGAAAGACATCTATCCTCAATTGTGTATGCACCATATTTATATCGAAAAGGATGCCAATGTCATTTTCCAGCCCAAAAGAATATTAAATCCACACCTTAGGGACATAGTGAAATAGGAGCTTCAAAAGCTTCTTGATCTTAATTTTATATATCCTATTTTCGAAAGTCAGTGGGTTTCACCACTGGTCGTAGTCCCTAATAAAAATGGAAATACATAATTTTTGTGGATTACAGAGAAATGAACAAAGCCACACAAAAATACCACTTCCCTATTCCAGTGGTAGATGAGGTCCTTGATACTCTAACTAGAAAGAAATTATTTTCATTCTAGGATAGTGTTAGTGGGTATAATCAAATCCAGATTGCTCCTAAAGACCAAGATAAAACCACGTTCACATATACTTGGGGAAAATTTTCATATAGATTCTTACCATTTGGGTTGTGTAATGCACCAACCACATTTCAAAGAGAAATATTTAGTAATTTTTCTAATTTAATTAATGAAGGAATTGAATTGTATATGGATGATTTCACCCCTTACGGTAATGATTTTGACCAAGTCTTATTGAATATGGAAAAAATTCTTGCATGATGCATAGCTAATAGGTTATGCCTCAGTCATGAAAAGTGTCATATGATGATGACAAAGGGTGTAGTCCTGAGACATTTCATCTCTGTCATAGATATTCAAGTAGACGCAACCAAGATTGAGGTAATTCTTAAACTCGCTAACCCTCGTACATCAACAAAGGTACGTAGTTTCCTTGGTTACATTGGTTACTATTGTTGTTTTATAGATTTTTTTCAAAAATTGTATGACCATTGTATGCATTGACTGGAAATGTGGAGTTCGAGTGGGTTGACAAATGCGAAGTTGCTTTTGCAGATCTGAAAAAGTTGGTCTCAATAGCCCCTGTGTTGCGAGGGCCGAATTGAAGTCTACCGTTCCACATATCGTATGATGCATTAAACACAACAATAGGAGCATTTCCTAGATAAGGAGATGATAAAAATCCCTACTCCATTTATTATATCAACAAGAATATCACAACTTCCAAGTTAAACTATACCGTGACAAAAAAAAACTCCTAGCCATTGTTTATGCTATAAATAATTTTGGTCATTATATAATAGGATATATAGAATTTTTATACACTGATCATTCTGTTATTAGGTATTTAGCCAAAAAAATCTATTACTAATCGGAGAATAACTCGTTTCTTACTGTTATTACATGAATTTGATATTACTATAAAAATTGGTTGGGAAAAGCAAATATTGCCATAGATTTATCGTCAAGATTAGTGGTTGATTCTTTACCCATGGAAGATCAGTTTCCAGATGAACATCTATTTCCTACGATAGTTAAAATGCCATGGTATGTTGATTTCACCAATTACTTAGTAGCAGGAAAACTGCCAGGGAATTTGTCATCCTGGAAAAATAAGCTTATCATCCAACAGAGTGCACAATTTTCCTGGATTGATGGTTACTTCTTCCACATAGGTTCTAATCTTCAAACCCATAGATGCATCAAAAAATACGAAATTTATGATATTCTTAGGGCTTGTCATGATGAACCTTGCGAAGGGAATTTTGTTGATCGAAAAACTGGTCATAAAGCATTACAGGTGGGCTATTACTAGCCCAAAATATTTAAATATGCAAACAAATATGTCTAGGGGTGTGATAATTTTGAAAGGATGGGCCACCCTATTCAAGCCAATGAAATTCCCCTGCAGCTGCAGATTGTACTGGAACCATTTGAAAGATGGGCAATGGATTTTGTGGGTCCCTTCAATCTACTTTCAAATCAAAAGGCATATATTCTAGTTTGTACAGATTATGTAACTAAATGGGTGGAAATAGTAGCACTCTCAAGGGCTATAAAAGAAGTAGATATTAATTTTTTGTTTGAACTATTCATTCGATATGGATTTCCTAGAAAGTTTGTAACAAATGGGGGATCATAGTTCACTGCGCACAAAATTTATGCTACTTTACAAAAATACCATATTAAACACAATGTCACTTCTCGATACCACCCTCAAGAAAATGGATAGCTAGAAAGCACAAACAAGGTTTTGTAGGAAATTTTAACTAAAATAATATCCAAAAACTACCGAGACTGGGCTGCCAAGCTTCTTGAGGCCTTATGGGCCTATCGAACAACTTAGCATAATATTACTAGCTATTGACCTTATCAACTTGTTTTTGGTAAGGAACCCATTTTTCCAATAGAATTCAAAATCAAGACCCCTAGAACTACTAGGGAAGTCATATTAGACCTTACAGAAGTGCAGAAACAATGTTTACAACTACTTAATGAATTGGATGAAATGTGCCTACTTTTCTTAGAGTGAACAACTATAATTCAACAACAGATAGCTAAATGGCATGGTTGACCGATTAAGAAGAAAACTATAACAACCTTGGTAAAAATTCCATGTAATAAAAGTTAATAAAGGAAAAATAATAACCACAGTTGATGGGACACTTACTCCAAGCTGAATGTTGGGAAAAAACATAGTGATGGGGATCACTTGTGGTTGATTAATGGCTAAGGAAATCGGCAAAGGAAGTGGAAAAGGCTTTGGAAAGGAAAAATGGCATTTTGGCACATTTATTTATGAAAATAATGGAAATTAGGAGAAAAGGGAGGTGAAAGGTCACTAGTTGCATGTGAGGAGGAAAATGAGCGAAAATAGTGGAAAATGAAGAAATAGAGGCCTCATTAATAAAAAGGCTTCTGAGGATTAGTACACAGACTTTTGTTAGTTCAGTTTTGGAGCCCTGCCTATATTCTCTCTCTCTCATACTATTGGACACTTAGAGTTTCTTGGAGCACTCTTGGAGGAGTGTGGCATACTTGGAATTTTGGAGAAAGAAGGTAAAGGAACCATAGAAAAGCACAAGAGGACATCAGGATCAACAACTACAAAGGTTTTTTCTTGCTGGTATCGAGTTGCATGTATGTTTTCCTCACTAGTTTTTGCATGCATGTCATATGCATGTGATTTGTTGATCATGATATATCACTGGGATAAATGATTACTTGGGTTGACAATGTATTTTCCTATCCTTGCCATTTCCTGGATAGTCATGTTGTTGTGGGTTTATTGCTTTATTTTCTGGTTGGTTCTCATGTTTCCTTTAGCTTGGATTGAGTTAATAGTTCCTGGAAGCCCTGGTTGGACAAACGCTCTCGAAGCCCTGTAATAGCTTGGGTTGAGTTACTATTCCTGGAAGCCTTGGTTGGAAAAATCATTTGGAAGCCCTTGGTGGGCTGAGTTACTAGCCCTAAAATCTTTGGTTGGAAAAACGCTATGGAATCCCGACGACAACTTTGGGTTGAATTACTAGTCTTGGAAGCCTTGGTTGGGAAAAATGCTTTGGAGCCCTAGAAGCCTTGGGTAGAGACCAATCTGATGATGATTTTGTGATGCCTGACCATGAGGTGGAATCATTGTTTGATAGGTTGAGTTGGTTGGCTTCTAGAAGCCTTGGATGGTTTTGGACTGATTTGTTTTATGAGATCCCACATCCATGCTTGGAATATGGCACGGGGGTGACTGAATGAAGAGAGTTTTGGCACAGCCGTGTCTACAGTCAGGTGGTTCATGGAAGTCCCACAACTATTTGGCCTATGAATCATTAATATGAGGTTATTTCTCCTTTTTATTTTATGACTATTGTATTGGTTTATATGTGGATTATATGGTTATTGTTTCCTTGGTATTTCTATTGCTATTATGCTCATTATGAATATGTATTATGACATTGTATATGTATGGATCTCATAATGTTTTTACTTGTATATGAATGAAAATTGTATCTATGGCCTAATGGATGAAACTGCAACTAATGTGTTGAGGCATTAATGATTCTTAGTGATTCTCAGATGAGTATGAGACTCCAATGCTTAGGTATGTTGTTTATACCTATAGATTTCATATTTGTGATATGTTTGATGAAATTATTGTCATGGCTAGTAGGCATATATTCAAGGGAATGTTCAAATAATTTCATTTGTATCATCATTCCCTTGTTATCTTTCTGCTCTAAAGGTATCATTAAATTCTAGGCAGTGACGTTGGATCTAGGCCTAAAAAAGTGGCTCAAATCTTGGGGATGTGTTGACGGTGCTCGATCCACCAACATTAAGGGGATCTCCCCAATATGAGGTCCCAATTAGACCTCACACCATTTGGTGTAAGATTCCCATCCTATATGATGGATCGGTTGTGATATACTTAGAGATTTTCCAAGGCTTTGACTTTCAGCACATGAGGGTGTTGCGATGATACCTTTGAAAAGAAAGGTGAGTGTGCAACATAACTATGCCTAGGTTCTCTTACTGCAAAAGGGGAGAAAAGTGAGATTCTAAGTGAGAGGTAATAGTATCACCCAGGAAGAGACACATGTGAACTAGAAAGGTCTATCTGGCATCTAGCAAAATAGTCCACAACGAATGTGGTGATCATTAAAACCAAAGAATAGGGAAAGGTTTGTCTACCATCCGATGGAATAATCCAAAGCGGATGTGACAGTCATTATAACCAACAAGCAGGAAACAGTCTGTCTAGTATCATGTAGAATAGTCCACAGGGATGAGATAACAATGAAAACCATAAAAACCCATTCCCAACAAGATAAGCAATAAAAAAACCAAAATAATTTAACTATTTTAGTATATGTAAAACAAACATGAAATATAAATGCTCACATAAAGTCTTACAAACATCCTTAAGTCATGCATGGAAAAGTGTTGGTCAAGAAGGATTCTGTATTAAGAAAAAGTTCCAAGACACATATTGTTATGAAACCGGCTCACAAAAAGATAGAGAATATAGATAAACGCCTTAGAATTTAACCTCTTCGAGGGGGAAACCTCCTTTACATTACGCAAATGAACAATTCTTTGATGATACAAATGAAAAGGCCTCCTTTCTATATATAGGAGTCTAAAGGGTCATAATATAATCAGAGCTCACATAACAATAATAATGTAAGGGCACAATAATAACAATAGTGGGCTTCTATGGGGCACAAAAGTAACAATATGGGGACTACATGGGTACACCATATAATAAGGGGGTTGTACTAATAACAATAAGGGGTTACACTAGTAGTATAGGGGCCTAACATGTCCCTCTCCTTCAAAAAGTGTTGTCCTCAATGCTTGAGTAGTTCTTGATGCTTTTGTACAAAATTCTTGTCCTCCCATGTGGAATATTTAGCAGCTAAGTTCTTCCACTTGATGAGATACTCTAAAATTGATCGATTTCGTAGCTGTTAGGTTCTTGTTTTTGTGACTGCTCTAGGTTCCAATATGATTTTTCCTTCCTCTTCAAGTTCTGGCAATATTGTTTGAATTAGGACCTTCTGCAACTTTTGAATGAGTGGCCATACTTCTTTTTCCTTCTTCCATTCATCCCTTGCTTCGTTTATCCAATCTGGTTGGATAATAGAAATAGCACAAAACAATGCTTCCAAATCCTTATCCTTTCTTGAGAGTGCATCTGCAACAAAATTTTGCTTCCCTTTTCTATAGATGATGTCAAACTCATAACCCAATATATTTGTGACCCATTTTTTTTTGTTCTTCTATAGATAATATTTGTTCTAAAATGTATTTAAGACTATCATGATCCATTTTACCTTGAAGTGTCTTCCCATTCGGTAAGGTCGGCATTTCTTAAGTGCATGTAGTATTTCCAACATTTCCTTCTCATAAATAGCTTGCTTTAGATGTAGCAGTGAAAATGCCCAATCACCTACATCAAAACATTTTTCGCTATAATGTTGATCTACCTATTGTTTCATTCGATTTTGCACCAAAGTGGCGTTATCCTTTAAAAGTTGGAGAACTTGTTGTTGATGCTCGATGTGATATTTCATTGCTTGAAACTTTTTCTTCTTTATATGTCCTTCTATCTTGAGAGTTTGAGGAGCGGTAATTTCTTCCAATTATTTACGGGATATGCTCGAATTCATTTCTTGATGCTCAATGTGATCTTTCACTTCTTGAACATTTTTATTCTTGATATGTCCTACTATCTTGATAATTTGAGGAGTGGTAATTCTGGCCAATGCATTACAAGATATGGTTGGATTCATTTCTTCTTTCTCAATGTGATCTTTCACTTCTTGAACCTTTTTCTTATCGATATGTCCTTCTATCTTGGGAGTTTTAGGAGTGGTAATTCTTGCCAATGCTTTACAAGATATGGTCAGATTCATTTCTTCTTTCTTTGGGGTTGGTTCCTAGTGTATATACACTTCTTTTGATGTTTCTTGATCGTTTTCTTCCTCCTATTCATAATCTATGTAAAATAATTTCTTCTTAGCACACTTATGACCTTTAGTGCATTTACTATCACAATTGTAACAAAGCCCTTGTTCTCTTTTCTCTTTCAATTGTTGTGGTGTAACCCTTTTAGGTTGTGGAAGGGTAGGAGAAACAACACTTCCATTATTATAGTTGTAAGGTGTAGACTTCCTTGTTGCAATAATTTTACTTTCCACTATGTAAAAAAGCTCTTTTACGCCTTCCAATTGTTGTGGTGTTGCTCTAAAGAAGGTGTTGCTCTTTGTATCCTCATAATGTGCTATCATTTCCTCCGTGAAAATTGACCACGTAACAAGTTGTTCACGAGAACAAAGCCCTTTATACCATAAAAAATGATCCAGTTCTAAATATGAAGATGTAATACATACCTTTTGTAATAGTGGTACATCATGTAGATCAAAATATTGCTCCATCTGAAGTATCCGATTTACCAGATCGTTGCCATCAAACTTCCTCATTTTGCCTTTTCTTGATTTTAGGAGCTAGATCTTGAAATGACTATAACTCTATAATTTTCGTTCTTCTAGTTCCGAAATTGCAACCTGCAGTAGCCCTTCGTGTCCTCTTTCCAATGCCACCAGTCTATTTCACATTGGATTCTCCAAGGAAGAGTTATGCCAAATCTCCCAAGATGACCTCATTATATACCTTTTTAGAAGAGTGAACTTGTATGAGGTGCCATATGTCACTGTGTTGACTTTCGGGTCTAAAAAATATACACATGAAACTACAATCTGTCCTCTTTTTGTAACTTCTTATGAAATTTCAATCTGATGCTCAAACCAAGTGTTATGACTATTTTCCCAAGGTCACCTGTTTGGAATGTAATTCAGGAGTCTGCAAAAAGACCAACTTCCTTAGATCATATCTCTGCAAATATAGTGTTAAAAGCTCTTAAATTCGAACCTGAGGTTTAGTGTGATTTCATCTCAAATGGGTTTTTTTTCGCTTCTGAAACATCATAGAAAAAAAGTTATAGAGAAAATACCACGATGACCTATTTGGAGGCAGCGAAACCCTAGAATCCAAAGCTTTGATACCAAATTTTATGAAACCAGCTCACAAAAAGATAGAGCAATGCCTTAGAATTCAGCCTCTTCGAGGGGGCAACCTCCTTTACATTACACAAATGAATGATTCTTTGATGATACAAATGACAAGACCTCCTTTCTATATATAGGAGTCTAAGGAGTCA
>APFE030827402.1:10637-22001 GCA_000404065.3 Pinus taeda | reverse complement strand
CTCTACGAAATTCTCTTGGTGTAGAGAAACAATGGGCATTACAGGGCTAGATAAATGACTAAGCTCTCTTGTGGCCCCTTGTGGAAAGAAAACAACAAGTGGGAGAATGTTGGGTTGTGTTATATTCTTTCCACGACTAGCCCACATAGTTAACCGAAGGGTTAGAAGGGGGCAGAGCCCCCCCTTCGTTGCGCCGATTGCGTAGTGGGGGGGGTCACAAGAGGTTTGAGGGGTGCAGGTAACCCCACTCTATGGGGTCTGGGGTAGCGCCTTGGAAAATTTTGGTTTTGGACCTTATATTAGGTTTGGTGGGTCTACCTATGATTTTGTGCATGTTTTTTGCACATGGTTTTGGACGCGATGGTTTTCAGTCCATGGTTTTGGACACGATGGTTTTTGGTCCATGTTATTGGATGCTTCAATATGTATAAATATTTATTCTAACATTGAAAGGAAAATAATGAAAAATCAAGCTAATAGTCTCGGTTTTGGGATCCAGGGGAAAATCTCTATGTATATGTGTTTTATGTGTTATGCTCTTGCATTGTTTATTTTTTGTGCCTTAGAATTCGTATTCAGGTAATTTCTGTATGGGGTTAAAACCTACAATCACTACCTTTCTAAACAAATTGAATTATAATGAATTAGCAAGTGTTTTATTAAATGAGAAAAATATAACTTAACAAGATGAAACAATTAAGAATAATGAGGCAAAAACGAGATCAACAAATATAGACTAGTGCTTAATGACCAATGCTCAAAATATATTTTATCACTTGAAAAAATATGAAAAGCTTCAAGTTACTAGACAAGTAATGCTGCAAGAAGGATGTTAGTATAATGAATCAAAGGATTATAAGCAACTAGAATATGACCAATAATACTAGATGAGATCTTGCAAGGAACTACAAAATGGCTAAGTACAAGAATGGGACATGAAACTTGCAAAGGTACGAACTAACTCACAATTCTAGGTACAATAACCAAATGGTGAAAATGAGGAAGTGTGGGATGCAATTAGATTGCCTCAATGAGATCACGATTTGGACAATATGCTTCAATATCAAAATCACTTATAACCAATATTGTCCAAATATCATGGCAAAATTACAAGATTCCAATAATATTTCAATATAGATTCAAAATATCAATACAATTGGACCGCAATGGAATAGATTACTTCAAATACAAGAATGCAGGTAAATGACGATATTCCATTGAAACTCAACGAAACAATTAAATAAGTGATTATATGTACAACAAATTACGATCCCTTTAGATGTAGTGTGTTTATTGGATGCTCTTTACTTATTTAGACAGTTGCATAAGTAAAGTATCTTCAGAAATATCACACTTATAGAATGGCAAATGAGATTGTTAACAAGAGATGGAAAGATGCAAGTTAGATACCAGATCTACAAAAGAGAAACAGAGTTAGTACATAAATGGAAAATAATTCCTTTGTTCCGAATGTAAAGAATGAATGCTTAGACAATTTGCATCAGATTTCAGAAAAGAAAAAAAAAAAATTAAAAAAAAAAATAAAAAAAAAATTGAAAAATAAAAAATATTGTCAAGATAGAGCATTCTTTGAAAACTCACGACCAAATAAGAAGAAATATGTATTTCAAACCTTTTGTTATTAAATTTCAGATGGGACAATCCTTAGAATGATATTTTGAGATCTAGAGTTCTAGGCCCTTTTTAAAGTTCACAAACAACCTTTAAAATCGATTACAATTTTCATTAAATTTTATTTAAATTTATGAGGAATTTACAATTAAGGTTTAGGTCTTGAATTTGTCCCAAAATAATGGCAAGATCCTTAACAATTTTAGTATCACTACCCAAAACTCATTATATCAATCAAAAAATTAAAACCCCTAAAAATATGGCTTCACATATGAAGGTTTTCAGCCTTAAAAGAAGGCTCATAGTTAGGAGGAAAGAGGCCTCCTACGGCTGCGATTTCATAAATAAAAACAGTCTAGGCATGATCAGAAATTTTGCAGATAAACCACAAATAACATATGGTAAATATTCTCATAAATATTTAACACGAGAACACCCCACAAATTGTTTTAGATCATTAGGAATCATTTGCAAAAAAAATTAGGCTCAGACCCCTAACATAAATTCCGAAATTGCATTGAGATCAAGCTAAATAGTCCTGCGACTGCTTAATTTTTTTATTTTTATTTTGTATGTGAGTTCAAGCCTTAGTAAATCGACTTTATGCCTAAAACTATGGATAAAGCCCTCCTAAAAACCACTGAGGGTTAGCACAATATCAAACCAGAACCCCTGTAAACAATGGATTAGAGGACTGTAATTTGGGTAAAATTTAATCTAGAAATCAAACATAAGATCAAGAGAGATAAAAAAAAATCAACGTCCAAAGAGCTAGGTGTCAAAAGGGTTGTGGGTAGCCTAAATAATTTCCTAACCGCTTGTGGCTAAGCTAGAATGAATTTCCAAATGTGTAGATTTAAACAACCTTAACCAGTGACCCAACCCTTCAAACCAGAGAAAAAAACCCTTTGCAACTCAGTGATAGAAGCCGGCCAAACTGCAAGATTATCATTCCAAAAGGGAGGCTAAGTTAGGGGGAGCCTACGGCTAATGTAGATGGCTCCTTTTAGGTCAGTGACTGCTTCTAGAATGCTGAGTACTAATCCCTAACAAAGTATCTCCAAAACAAAATATTTTAAACCCTGCTCCGCTCTTTATCTAGACCTGCGAAAAACAAAAAGCAGCCTCACTAATTATATGGAAAGAATATGAACATAAGAGTCATACAAATTAGTTACCAAGTCTAAAAGGAAAAATCTAAAATATTTACACTTATTAAAATATAAAATATAAAATTTATATTTACAATGTTTAAAAGAGACAAGTAAAATATTTACAAAATTTCAAAATAAAATGTTACAAGTAAAAATATATATATATATACCAAAAAAAATAAAAAAATGCAATGGGTTAGTGAAATAATAAAAGGTCGAAGGTTAGTTTATATAGATACAAACTAGAGAAACGTTTTTCAATTTTTGAATGTGGGATAATAAAAAAGAACTTTTAAAAATTGAAAGTTACATCTAAACTACAAAATTAAAACACAAATCAAATAAATATTTACAAGTATGCTAAGAACCCAAAAATTTCCCCGGATGCGGGTGTTGGCGTGCCACATAGGAACGGGCCACATGTCCTGCATGTGCCGCCCCGTGCTCGCATTTAAGGTTGATGGAGGTAGCCGTCAAAGGGCTAATCCTCTGCAGTCCGAGCCCTGGGCATTCAATGCCAAGCACTGTGAATCGATGGCGCTGCAGATCGCAGTTATGGTTCGCACCCACCGAGGGAATGAGAAAGGTTTTCAAGGCACAGCTGAGCAAAGGCGCGCCCATTGTAATGGTGAATTTGGTGAGATTCAGACGCAGGGGTATTCCACGAGGGTGCAGACGCAGAGGTGGGCGGTTATACTGCCACTTCGACCCGCCTTCTTGGCTCTCCGAGGCTCCAATTCAGGTTCTGGTCTCAGGTGTAAGCGGAAAACCGGGGGCAACAAGGGCAATTTGGTTTCGAAGAAGGACTTTCTTCCCTCAGGCTACAGTTTCTCAGAGATTGCTGCGATTGGGAGAAAGTGGTGGCGAATTCCGTCTGGTTGCTGGTCTCAAAATTCAACGCAGGCTCTCAGGGGAAACGGAAGCGGGTCCATGGCGAGATTACGGGAGTGCCAACCTTGCAGAAGGGGCACTGGGCGAGGCTCATCCTCTCACCCTGAGGCAGCGAATGAGCATCACCACTGCTGTTGTTGTTATTGCTACAGGTGGGCAAGGGCTCGGCCTCTCCAAACTGGGCAATTCACGGAGGTGGGCAACTAGAGCGAAGGCGAGCCAACTCTTCTAGCATTTGGCTCGGTTGTGTTCACCCTGGGAAGCTCCAAGAGCAATGAAGGTATCAATGCTCATATTTCAGTTCTCTTCACTTCAGCTCCGGAAGGAAATGACAGTGGGACGCTTCCAGGAACGGGGGAACCACCCATAGAGGGCATTGGCAAGGAGAGCCCAGTCCTGCAACCACCAATTGAGGTGGCCACCTCAGGGAAGGAGATTATGCATGCTCCCTCGCATCCCCAGGAGCAGGGACCTCGAGACACAGCAAGGGATAAGTGGGCTGCCATGTGGGAAGGAATCCCTGAGGGTCTGGGATGGTGCACCATTGTGGAAGAAAAATTTCATGGCGACGAAGGTCTCGGCGGCGATGGTCTTGACGACAAAGGTCTCGGCGGCGATGGTCTTGGCGACAAAGGTCTCGGCGACGACTGAAACTCTGACGCGCGAACCAACTCCTACCTTTCTCTCTCTGCTCGGGTCCATGATGATGGTCATTATGTTTGTTCACTTGCAATTTTACATTTTGTCATGTCTCTGTCAATCAGTCTGTCTGGTTTGTTTACTATCAGTCTGTCCAGCTTATGGTGACTTACAATCGGGTTTGAAGGGTGCCCCTGTGTGGGCCGTCATGCTCTGTTGAACGTCAAGTAGAACTGGCCTCAGCCTCAGTTAGTTTCTGGGGGAATTTAGGTAGTTTTTTCGATGCTGCCCCTGCGAGGGAGCTTTTTGTGTCAATGCCAAGATACCCAAGGTGCCACTGGTGGCCATGGAAGTACTGTTTTACTGCATGTAATATTTTCCTGTAAATATAATATAATAGAATAGCTAGTTTTACCGAGAAAAAAAAAAGAACCCAAAAATTTAAAAGATAAATAAAAAATAAAACAATATCCAAAACTTCAAAAGCTATAAAATCAAAATTGTTTCACGAAGATTTGAGATCTATACAAGATGATTAAAGATCTATCTGCAAAGATGGTAGATCTATGAGATTTAAAGAGTATGAGTCCAACTCCACTACCAGATCCGATAATCTAAGGCTCTCGACAATGATATATATTAATTTTCCACAAATATTTAAAAATAAATTTTGAAAATTTTGGAGAGGTATTAGCCCAGAAACACCTTGTAGGAAAATTAATTTAATCTTAAAATAAATCCTCGAGCTTATCTGAAGTAGGATCTTCAGAAAATATACACTGAGAGTTGGCTATTCCAACCAAGAACTATCTCCAAACGCTCAACGAAAACTCGAAAGATCTCCTACAAACACTAGATCAACCATCAAACCAAGTAGAAAAATAGAACAACATTGAAATTTTGAAGAAATAGAGATACCTGCTACTTCAATCAAAATTAAGAATGTTACCCCAAATCCAACAAATTGAATAAGATACCTGTATTTAGATTATTGTAAAAGAGCTATTGATTGATAGTTTTCACATAACATTAAGCAGAAATTAAAACAGTGTTAGTATCAGTTCATGAAGAGGAACACCATAGCACGTTGAAACCCCAAAGACTTTTTCATTAATTCAAAAAAATATGAAACGAGCTTGAGAGCTTAGTACACAATTCAAAGATCAGATGGATCAACTCGCAAATGACCTCCTATTTAAGGAAAAATCCTCCAACAGCTAGTTCGAGTGATCCTCGTCAAAGTAATCTTGACCGTTGATGAAGATCAAAAATTCTTTTAATCTCATCTGTCGAAATATTTAATTTTTTGAGGAAATTTGATTTTTCATTCAAATGTATTTTAATTAACTCAAAAATAAAATTTATGAGTTAATGTCCCCAAAAAATTGACTTTTACTTAACCCCATGGATCAAAGGTTTAAAATTTATCAAAATAATCAATCTACCTTAGTCCCGAGACCTTTTAAAATTTAATTATTTAGGACCAACGAATTTTTTCCTTTGGATAATTTAAATTTACCTAGGGCCTACAATTAATTAAATTTTTGGCTTAGGATTTTAATTAATTTTTGGCCAAAATATTAATTAATTACCTATGAGGGGATAAATTATTTTTCCAACTCTCAGGACATTTTACATCATGATTTTGATATTTTTGCATCATAAGGGGAAAAGCCCATTTGTAATAGACCCTCAAAGGCTACCCATTTTTGTGCCACAAATATAATCCAACAGACCAAGCAATTTGTAATAAAATAACCTAACCAAATAGTTAGGATTATTCCCAAATTTCTTTTACATAGACTCGATCTAGAACATTAGGAATCACCTAAGACCCTAGCGACAAAATCCATTCCAGCTTTGGGATAAGACTGGAGGGGAAAACTCTGTTGATCATTTAAGTATGAATCGGTGAGACAAAAAACCTCCCAGAAAGGAGATCATCACTAGAAATGTAGGTTTACCTAGGTTGTTACATACATGACAGGGTTCTGCTGAGATTGTTTACATCATATACATGCAGAATGAATTTAGATTATAACATGATGATCTGGTTCATGACAATAGATGGATGGCACAGACACATCAATGAGGTGTTATCCCTTTTGTGAAAAAAGGGGGTGTATTGTTATGGGTTGTTGACACGTAGTGGTCAAGTTCTAGCTCTACTTGGGGACACGTTGCTACACCAGAGGAATGTGAGAATCCAAAATCTGCATCCATGCAACACATAAGATAATATAAGTTGCATCCAGCCAAAAATCATCATAGAATATTAAACACATGAAAACTATAAGCTGTTCATTTATTAACTAGTTTAGTAACATGAAAAACATAAATCTGACATAACTACAACATGAAATGTTAAAATAAAAGGGTGTAGGGTTAGGAATATAATACATGGAATACCCCATGGCATCAGATGCATTCAATGTAGTTCATACTAAGCATTTTCCTGCTTTGAGGAAAATCTGTAGGCAACTTTTCAGATGTGCCATGCCTGATCCTGCATATCGTAGGACTATGAGTTATGCAAAAACTGATTTCTTTTTGGCCATCAGATGTATCAAATCACTTCCTTCTTCTCTTTCATTTTGTACATTTACTTTCATTAGGATTTGGTGTTGATAATGATGTGATCAGCGCACAACTTCCCTCTTGATCCAAAAAATGCTCATATGGAAAATTTGGAATGTTCAAGACTTATTTGACTTGCACTTCTTTTTTTTCATGAACATGATTTGTTAAGATTGGTGGATCATTCATGCAAGCATCAACCTAGTCAATTTCCATTTTATTCGAGTCACCTTCAATTATCCACTTTTCAATGGAACAAATGAACTCCTCATAATAAGATGGAGCTTGCTATGATAAACAAGGAGGCTTATGATCTGTTGAGGTTTCCTTGTTTCTTTCATCCTCTGACCCATGCTGAAATTTTTGTACCTGTATCTTATTGTAAAGAGTTATTTTTTCAAATTTTACTGCATCCATATGGTTAGAGTGTTCAACCTTCATAGCACTAACTTCCTTGGCATGGTTTTCCTCCATGGTCAATAACTTATTCTGAAGACATATCTCATCAACCTCCATATATTTTATTATTTTTTCATGATTAGCTTTGATGATTTCCATTTCCGTAGCATGTTTTTATCTCATGACAAGTAAATAGTTTTGCGTGTAAGTCCTTTCTTTGTTATGATCAACTTCCATGGTCTCTATCCTATTTTGAAGATTGATCAGGGTAACTTCCATGTTCCGAATCATTTTCGTATAATTGAGTTGTATGTCCTTAATCATCCATGGATGTTCATGATCTTTGATAGACAAATGATATTCCTTACCAACAACATTAGTTTGATTGTCCATTGTTGGGAGTTTTAATCGATAACTAATCCTCCTAATATTTAATTGTCAATCTGGGACTCGTAAACATGAGTTTTACTTCGTTTTTGACTCAACTTAATGGTTAGGGTATATACGTTTCCTTAATAATAATGGTTTTAAAGAAACAAAATGAGATCTAAATGAAATGCACTAAATTTATAAATGAAATTGAATTGATGTCACACTGCTTATAAAACCAAATCTATGTTACTGTTCTGGAAAGTGAACTAATTCTAAATTACCCTATGCTATCAAGTTGAATTTACTCTGCTCAAAACAAAGTAAATATTGTACTCAAAACGTTCACACTTATCAACACTTCTCAACTATTTTAATTAAATGGAAAGTATTTAATCTATCTAAGCTCCGGAGTCCTAATTTAAAAGACACTCAAACATTGAAATGCAAAGACTATCTATCAAAACAATTGAAATCCTACAAGCATTTGATCAAACCAGACTAACTACAACACTTTGTAGTCTAATTGAATTTGACAAACATTCGGCTGCAATAATCAAATTGAACTTGACAAACAATCAAAATGAAAAATAAATTAATTATTCATAAGGCAATCTTAAATGTTTCACATGAAAATGAAATAGAAACTAATACATATAGAGATTATAACTACGTTATGCATACAATTACAAGAAGGTGACTTTGGACTGCTTTCACAGAGAAAAATGAAGAATTGAATAGCAATCAAGCATTTAATTGAATGAAAATAAATTAAACTACAACAATAAAAAATCTAATTGATTATGAATGAATCAAGCTACAACAATCAATTTAAGATGAACAAGGAAGCTTTCTCCCAGGTGATCAGCGTCCCTTGCCACACCTAGGGAAGCTCTGAAACTTACAGTAAAAAGAAGACTGTTAAAACATGCAAATCAAATACTCACAGATAACTAAAACTGGAACGATATCGCTCACACCAAGGCCATGTATATTACTAAAAAAAAGTCAATTATAATTGTAATGTGTCTTAGCAACACTTCAATGCTCAATATATTTCACTCCCCCCATTTCCTATGCTTGCTGCTCTGCTTTTTATATGTGTTGTACATGAAGGTGAGCTTAATTACATTCTAAATGAAATGAGACAACAAACAAATTCATGTTGTTTTTGACTTATCTAGATGGCCTTCAAATAGCTAATTGTTGATGTTGATGTTGATCATTGGATGGATGGAGGAAAATAACTTATCAAATTGTAATTGTGGCATAAAAATAGGCAGATCTGAATTTGACTTTTAAGTACAAATCTAGATATTTTATATAAATTGGCCTCAAATAACTTCACATATCTTCCAAACCATAACGAATTTTAGAAAACTATTTGAGTGTTAGTGAATTGGATATAATGGGGCCAAAATCAATGTGCCATATTTTCTTCATTTTCCTTCAGCTGCACAAAAATCGATATGGAAGTTGGCAGTTTGAAACTTATTATAGATTTGGGAAAATTTATGAATTTCCTTCAAGAGACCCACATGACTGACTTGGATGCAATTTAGGTTATGGAAAGGTATTAAAATATTATTTTTTACAATAACCTCTCTTTGTTTCTTGGAAGCATGCCGAAAGTGTGAAAGCCCCAAATTGGTCATTTCTGTACTCTGCTAGCTTGTGAAGAAACTCGACAACGGAACCCTATGAAAAAATGATCTTAGCGAAATTTTCATTATTAAATCATGGCATAATCATCTTTAATCATATAAAATCTAATAAAACTAATGATAGTCAACCACAAGACATAAAATGTGATATGGCGGAAAGTTGATGGAATTAGGGTATGGAACGGGTTAAAGGCCTAGGGTTTTAGGGTATGAATGGTGATATTTCATGATGAAAACATGGACATTTTTGGGGCCCGTCATCCCCCCATGCCTGAGGTTTTTCATGTCATCATGCAAATAAATACTTTTCTCAGATATAGGTTTTTATGGCATCATGACTTTGGGCAGGGTTAATTCTTGTGGAGTAATGTTGTGTGAAGATTTGGGGTGTTGGTTCTTGTGGAGCAACACCATACTTCTTTGAATGCCATAGATTTAATTGTTAGAGTGATACAAATTGAGGATAAGCAATAGATATGGTAGGAGGCGATGATGAATGAGATGATGGGTGACAATGGAAATGGTGGATGAGATGAGGTGGTGATGGTTGCATACGCTACTCTTGAGAGGCCAATGCTTATGGATTTTTTTTTCCTTTACGAAGGGAAGAAATGACTTCACTGGATACATTCAATTGACAATATTTGCGAATGTAGGAGGGGAAGGCACTATAGTTACTTATTTTCTTTTACATAAACCAATATACTTTTCTTTTCATGATTATGGCCTAATTAGAGTAGCATGTATTTTATTATGAATGAGGAATTTGAAAATGAAAGGCATATGGAGAATGGAATACATGGTGGTCAATCATCAGAGCTTCCTTAAATATATAATGAATTAAAGAATCTTAAGCCAACTTTACCTCAGGTTACCTTTACTTTTGATGTTTTTGTTATTGTAAGATGAAGTGGAAGATGAATTGAAACATCATTGAAAGTTGAAGTTGGAATTACTGTTGTTGATGTGTATATGGATCTGGTGAAGAAGGCTGAAATGGAGATAGTAAAGGAGGTTGAAAAATGAAGGTCCCCTTATCCCCCATGCCTAAGGAGTTGTATATCCCCAACAAAGAAGGAAGATGACTGCTGCAAATGATGATCAAACTGTTATATGGCAACCTTTATTGAAACATATGACTGGTACAGGAAAAGGAAATGCTACTACGAATGTCCACACTACTGCATATCTGTACTAAGATCACAAAACCATGTAGTCTTCAACTGCTACACACTGTGTGAAATCCTTCTTATTTGAATAACTGGTGTCAATGTCGAACATAAGCAGGAATCATCAGATTACCTGCCATTAAGGAAGTTGTTAATCAATGCTAGATATCCCACCTTTGATGTCAATGGCAATCAATACAATAGGTACATTATACTAGGCATGAATAGATTTTTCAAAGTAGAATGGACTGCAGAATTCATCCACCAAGAAACATTGATGTATTCCCTTTGTAGAGGACAAGGATACCTGCCATTAAGGCATGCAGGCTCCTAAGTACCTGATCTAACCCTAGCCTTGGTCCGAGATAATTTGTTGATGTTGATGAGAAAAATCTTATTGGCAGGTGGGCCTTAAGGGATCCCACATCAACCACCATCAGTACAAGACATAATGATTTGAAATATACATGATTTCAAAAACTCATACGAATTTACAAACATTATAGGGAACATTGCCTGCCAGTTACCTGGTTTTCAAGCAAAGTCCTTGCCCACTTGTTCCACACAAGTTGGTTTACACATAAGGACTTATTTTCTCCTTACTATTTTCATTTATTTATTTACAATACAAACTCTCCTATTTTGCTGAAGAAAGAGAGATGAACTCTGTTATGAAACCAGCTCAAGAAAGATAGAAAATATAGATCAACGCCTTAGAATTTAGCGTATTCGAGGGGGAAACCTCCTTTACATTACATAAATGAAAAATTCTTGGATGATACAAATGAAAATACCTCCTTTCTATATATAGGAGTCTAAGGGGTCATAACAGAATCAGAGCCGACATAACAATAATAATGTAAGGGCACA
>APFE030827399.1:228424-283988 GCA_000404065.3 Pinus taeda | reverse complement strand
TTAGTTTTTTTATCATATTTATGTGTCAATGTATTTATTTTATGTTGTAGATGGTTTAGATATTAAAAAAATTGAAAAAAATGAAAAAAAATGAATATTTTTGTTCCAAAAGATTTTTTCTCGCTTTTTTCCGCTTTTTTCCCGATTTTTCCGCTTCATCCCCCGCGCCGATTTAATCCCGCTCGCGCTTTTAACAACATTGATTTCGACCTTTTTAGTGATATTTTTCAAGTCAAACATGAACAAGCATAGCTTTTTTATGGATGAAATGAATTGAAATAAGGGAAATGGAAAGTGTTAAGCATGGTTAGGATGTGGAATATGTTACATGAACCAATTTCCTAGTGGTACAAAGTTCAAACTAACTCGAGAGATGACAACACTTCTAAAGCAAAATTATGTTTTGTGTGTGACAAGACAAATAATAATAATAAAACTATAATATTATAATATCTCATTTCAACGTTTGGCACTTTCATGGTTGACTTAGAAATTATAGCACCACATCTAAATTTCAAACTAGTGCATGCAATATCAAGTAAAGCATATTGAATCCATAATGTACCATCATAAAGTGCATCTATAATCTAAAGACTTAGTGAGGGGCTTTGATATGCCATAGCTAAGTTGGTACAATCACATATCTGAAGGAGAAACTGAGAGAATTGTTTTGAGTCTAGAGAATATAAGTAAGAGAGCTCTTGCAATTAGCAACATAACACCCTTGTGAGGGTGCGTGTAAAGTAGCTACTCCTTATGGGGTAACACCCTCTAGAAGACTTCTTCAAAACACTATAGAGAATATAGGACAATGATGATAATGAATACAAAAGCTCTCTCCTCCCTATGTATAAAATTAAATAGGTGAGGGGGGCTATTATAAATTTGATCTGAAAATGAGATCTTAAATCAATATTAAGGTATTACAAACTCATGTGTAGGAATGCCTATATTATTTAGTGCAATGGATCGAAAAGATTGCAAATAATATAGACAATGAACAGTTATAAAACATAATAAACACACACATCAACACAACAAATAATCAGGGAGTTCACCGGACTTCTTGGCTACGTCTCCTGGTCCAGCTTTCAGGGTCGACCTCTATATTATGTCTTCAAGAGCAGATTATTACAAGTGTGAGCTCAATCGAGTCTCAACACAACAGTGACAAAACAATAGGGATTTACTTGAAATCCTCAAGTCTACAAGAGTACACAGACTCTGCCTCTTGCTCTCTGTTTGTCTATGCTTTCTTTTCTGCTGTCATTGAATGGCTTTTAAGCCTCTCGGCCCTGTCTATTCGCCTTCCCTCTTCGGTCTCTTTGGCCACTGTCCCTTCATCTCCTTCTGGAGCGTTTAACAATCATTGCTAAACGCTCTAAGGTATGGTGGCCCCCTGTTTTTCAAACGGAAAGGACCACTGGCGCGGGTGAAATCCCAAAAAGTCATTTCTCTGTTTACATAGAGAAATACATAGAAAACATAGAAAAATCCGACAAAACACTTTCTATTGGACTTCAAATAATATCCAATTGCGTCCATAATCCCTATCGGCTCCATGCTTGATCGCTATCGCAAGTTGCAGTTCCCATATGCCATGGTTTCCTTTGTATTTGGGTTTATAATGGAAATACAAGGAAATAGACAGAATACATTGGAAAACCCGCCAAAAACATTTTATCGGAACTCAAATTATATAGTGCCACATTTATAAACCCTTTCGGGTCCGGAGATTGCAAGTCGCATGTTGTATAGGCCCCTCTCCTTTGTATCGTTGCGATGTGATATTGCGATGCGATATCACGATCGACGATCGTATATCGCAATGTCTCAGACCCCAGTAAGTCCCTTCCTTTAGCCATGTTGCGATGCGATATCACAGTTAGTTTGGACCGTTGATCTATGATTGTTAATCCGACGGCGGACAGTTATTTCGGGTGGCCCATTTGCACAAGGATTACCCACCCGAAAAGGTGGTTTTCTCTCTCCTGCTCCATGCCACGTGTCGGCCAGTGTATGGGATCGGGCGGAGCCCGTCCAATACCACTTACCGACTGAGGTCCGCCCAAAATACCATTTACCACGGAACTCAAATCTTTTGTTGTTTTATTCATAAATCCTTCAGGTCCGCTAAAAGCCTTTGCACCTGTAGTCCTCTCCCTTAGCTTCCGTGTGATGCGATATTGTAGTTAATCTGGACCATTGATTTGCGCGCTCGATCAACGGTTCACGTTGTTTCGCTTGGATCGCTATCGCATTTTTCTTAAGGCTAAGGCCCGCTAACACTACTTGGCTTTCTTCGATGCGATATCCCAATTTGATCTGGACCGTTGATCGGTTCGATCCGACAACTCATGTGCAGCGTTACTTCCACCTTCGCTTAGCTTTGTTTTCTGCCTTTCTTCTTGGTTTTTCTTCTGTGATAGTGTTTTCTGATAATGTTAAAGACTTAGAGGTTTTAGGATCCATTTTGGATCACGCCTTCCCATTGCAAAGCTTTTGGACTGTTGACTACTGGAGTAGCACCTGATGATTATGTGACGACTCCATGCCCAAGGATGATCCAGAGGACACTTGTACCATCAGATGTCATCAGTCAACAGAGTTTTTTTTACTCTCTTTCTATCTTCTCATCATCTTTCTTCTTTGTACCGAGATTCCACACCTTGCGGGGAATTGTAATAAGTGATGCTAGTATGATGTTTCTTGAATTTGTAACAGGCCTAGGATGTGGGACTCGATCAGCAAACGAGTACACCTTGGAGTGTTTTTTTTATCCGGTTAATTATTCCTTCTTTTTCAGAGGCGGATAATTCTCTGGATTTTTTCACTCATTTTTACCCCAAAGCCGAGGTGACGGTTTGAAGATTGAGCTCCTGACACATCTTAGTGTCTAGGGTCGATGTATATTACCATACTAGATCACACGAAAAGTTTCGTGGAATTTGGCTAGGTCTAAGTAGGATTTTTTAATAGTTAAAAATTTCCCGCAAAACGGGAATTTTTAATTATTTTTTATGTAAAGGCATAAATAAGTGGCCTTAGGAGATGTCTGGGGCGTATGACCAGTCGAAATTCATCCTCAAAGGCCCAGCATTCTCCTAGAGCCTGCTTTGGGGGTCAAAAATGACTCAGAGTCCCTCAAAAGGCGATTTTTCAAGTGACAGTGGCAAAAATGAAGAAAAAATTCAAAAAAATGAATAATTGGAAAAATTTATAAATTTTTCCAAAGTCAAAATAAGTCAAATTTTGACATGGAAGTCAAGCAGAGGATCAAGGGTGATGTGGCAAGCAATGTGGGGCCCACCACATAAAGTTTCAGCTCAAGTCAACTCAAAGTCAAACAAAGTCAAAGTCAAAGCAAAAAAGGTCAAAGTCAAATGGGCCAGCGTTGAAGTTCATAAGGCAAATCGAATTTATGAAGTTTTAACTTTGATAAAAGTTATAAGGTTGAATGTTTAAAGTTAAATGAATGGGGAAGGGACCCCACCTCAGCCCACCGTAAATAAGCACATGCCAAAAAAAAATCCGTACGCAGTCCGTACGCAGCTCAGCCAAGAGATATTCGATGGTCAGCAGGTCAACAGAACAGTTACGTGGGCCCTCTCAAAATTAACGTGGGCAGCTACAATAGTCACGTGGGCATGTTCAGCACAAAAAATACGCGTAGGTCCCAGCATTCCACGCAAATCAGTTTACGTACGGTGGTTGAACAGCAAGTTTACGGTGAGCTGGACAGAGCAGTCCGTACGCAGGTCAGCCAATCGGTGGGCAGTCAAACAGTTTACGGTGGGCAGCTACAGCATAATACGCAGGTCCGATTTTGTGTTACGTGGCCAGCATAAATAAGTGGGAAATCAACAGCAGTTGAAGGTCATTCCAGCAGTTTAAACGTTGGTCAATCAGCAGTTCACTCACAGCCAATACAAATAGCAGTTTGCAATCCACGTGGGCAGTTAGATCAGCATTTAACACAGCATTTAACACAGCAGTTAACGTGGAAATCAACAGCAGTTATCTTCAGCAATTAAATAGTGATAGCAGCCACTTGGAAATTCGATGAAGCATTGGGATTGTCACCTGATTGCCACTTGTCATTGTCTCTTGGCATTGGGATCTCCTCCCATTTTCCTATTTATATGAGCCTTGGGCTCTTATTGTATATCATAGAACGAGCTATTGGGCTGGTGGAGACTCTGTCGGATTTTGTACTCAGCTTTCACATAAATAAATAAAAGTCTTTGGGGTTACTAGCTTCTCTTGTGGTGCATGCTTTGGTACATGAGGTATACCTGTGTCGTTTGATATTCATTTGATTTTCATTTGCTACCTAGTTGTGCTTCTTTGTGCATTTGCCTGAAGGCACTATTGTCTAGGGAGGAGAGATTTGCAGCTATCTCAAATCTCCTCTGGGCTTGGTATATTTTGTACACTTGTTGTAGCTTGTACCATCTCGGTTGATGACAGCTCAACTTGGTTCTATGTTGCCCAGTCTCTTTTGCACTACATTGTTTGAAGTGTTTTCTGTTTTTCAAGGGATAGTTGCCTGCTCTATTGGAGTGTGAGGACTTCTTCGGCGGGAATAGTCCCCTCCAACAATATCGAAGGTCCCACAAGTTGTTCAAGCCAGCAAGCTCATTAGACACCAAAAGATTTATTTAAGAGGGGTTTTCCTGAGCCCTTTGCTTAGTTTCTATTTTGAAAAGTTATCACAAATTTTCTCCTTTCATTTAAAAGCATTTGTTTTCATTCTGAGCATAAAAAGAAATACAAATAAAAATCTTTTCATTTCTGAAAGAGCAACGCTTTGAAGGTAGTGGTCATTTATGTGTTTCATGTTTATCGTATGGTTAATGGCTATTGCTTATATCATGTTTTGCTTATAGATCTTAGATAAATAATTTTTTTTTTTTAACTCTAACAAATTCTCCTAGAAATTCACATCTTTGCTTTTAGCTTAACTTTCCATTAGGGACCACCCCCCTTAGCTAACCTAGGAGATAGCTAAAATGGAGAGAGTTGGAATCAGTGTGACAACCCCTTCTATGAGTTCCCTGCCACCAACCACACCTTGTGGGGTTGAAGGCTTTTCTCGCTAACTGGTAGGTAGGTGCGGGCAGCAGGGTGAACATGTCCTTCCATTTAGGAGGATCATAACCGTACAAAGCTTAAAATGGGGTCTTTTTTGCTGAAGTGTGGTAAGTGGAATTGTACCACCATTCGGCGAGGTGTAACGAGGGAGCCCACTTATTTTGTTTGTCCGTTGCATAACAACGAAGGTAGGCTTCTAAACATGTATTGACAACTTTTGTTTGACTGTCTGTTTGAGGATGGTATGTTGAACTCATGTTGAGGTATGTTCCTATATGTTTGAAAATTTCCTTCCAGAAATTGCCTTCAAATTGGTGTCTCTATCGCTAACAATGACTTTTGGAAACCCATGTAGTTTGTAGAAATTCTTGCAAAATATCTCAGTGATTTGTTTTGCTGAGTCTGATCTCTTTATTCATATGAAGTGTGCATACTTGGTGAGTCTGTCGACTACTACGAGGATTTTTTTCTTTGCCATCTGACATGGGTAACCCTTCAATAAAGTCCATTGATATCTCTTCTCATTTTTGGTTTCAAATTTTTAACGGATGGAGTAGTCGAGGGGTCATAATGTTTTCATTTTTATTTCTCTGGCATTGATCACACTCTGCTACATATTTTTTAATGTCAATATTCATTCCTTTCCAGAAAAATGATTGGTGTGCATTACAGTAGGTTTTAAGGAAACCTACATGTCTTGCTGACAGTGAATCATGGGACTCCTTGAGAACTTTGGACTTATATTTGGAATTTGGGCTTAGGTAAACTCTTCCTTTATACCATAGGCTATCAATTTTCAATTCGAAATTTGAATTTTGAGGTAGATTATTGATTATAGCACATGTTTTCAAATCTTTTGCATATTCACTTCGAATTTCATTAAGCCATTTTGGAACTACAACTAAAATTGCAAGTAATGACAATTCTTCATCTTTCCTGGACAAAGCATTTGCTACTACGTTGTCTTTCCCTTTCTTATGCAATATATCCATGTGGAAGGCGACAATTTTTTCGATCCATTTTTGTTGTTTTGTAGAAAGTGTTTACAACTGGAGGAGGTGTTGAAGACCAATATGATCTGTTTGTATTATGAACTTCCCAAAAGATATTGCGTCCACTTGGCTAATGCATGCATAATGGCGAGCATTTCCTTGTTGTATGTAGACTTGAAACATTCTCGCCTGGTGAGCTTCCTGCTTGCAAACGCAATTGGATGACCATCCTGCATCAATGCTGCTCTTATTCCAAAACCTAAAGCATCACATCCAATTACAAAAGGATTTGAAAAGTCTGGAGTTGCTAATATAGGTGCATTGGACATAATTTCCTTGGAGCCTTGAAAAACACTTTCTGCCTTATCATGCCATTGAAATGAGTTTTTTTCAAAAAGGTTTGTTAGGGGTGCGGATACATGAGCATAGTCTAAATGATCCATCCTTCTTTCGAACTAGAACCACTGGAGCAGCATAAGGGCTTCTACTTTTTGTGATGATACCACACTCTAAAAGATCTTTTTGTGAAGCAAGATGGTGGTCAATGAGGTAGCGAGCAATGTGCATGTAGTCGATCGAGGGAATGAGGGATAGTCGGTATGGTACAGAGTAAGAAACGGTGTACAAAAACTGAGTGGCAACGAAATGTAGGAGCTACAACAAAATTCACACAATGTGCAGCAGTTGCCAGAGGACGAGAGGCTCTGATACCAAATGGAGCAAATAATCAACTCTATAATTGACAGATACAAGTATATATATTTATTAAGAATTGAATGATGGATTACAATGGCGGGAGGCCCTAGCTTAAATACAGCCTAGGTGCCTTGACATGAGGGGGCATGATGTTTGAATGTGCCCCTTAATTTAAACATTAAATTAAATCAATTTTATAAATAACAATAACTAACTCTCCCACAAGAAGGGAAGTAAAACACCCTCTGTTTGTTAGAAAGCTTGTCAGTTAGAAGCAATGTTACATTTATCATTATCAACAATTTATCATCGAGGGTCCAAAATTTAAATTATTGTCAATATTGGGGAAAATATTGGATACTATTAGGAAACTTCAAAAAATACAAACATAACCAATTTTTTTTTAATTTTCTAACTTCTGAAGAAATATCAACATCAAACAAACATGTTGCTACATTAATATGAAAATAAATTGATACATAAGATGCATAAGATGTCAAGTGGTACATCATATATTGAAACTTAAATATGGTATTTGTCTTAAGTCATAAGATCTGTCACAATGATACAAATTCATATCAAAACAAAAATAAATGTACCTCATGAGATGAATCATGGCAATGAAAACACCGAATTTCCCCTTGTTTCCTCAAGAATGTTATCAGATTCAGACCAAAAGATTGATCAACCAAAAAATACATAAAATATTCAAATTTTGAACAAAACATATAATTCATGTGCATCCATATGAACTCAAATCATTATACACAAATATACAAAGCTTCTCATGTATATAGCAAGGGTGCATATAACCAAAATAGCACCAAGTGCGATCTATCTTTGAATAAAAATAGTTCAATAGAGAGGCACTAAATGGCCTCTAGAGTCCAAAAAAATCATGCTACAACAAACAACTAAATAACATCAAAATCATTACCTATATTGGGGTCGTCCTCATCAAGATCACCCTATAAGCATCAAAATAAGATAGAAAAATATTAACATGCCTAATGAATGTTTTTGCTCGAGTGAAGTGTGCATTTTTACTTGGGTCGTGATTAAGGTTGCAGTTCAATAGTCAATGCCACCAACATTGAGGAACATAGAGAACTTGGTGCTCTTGATTAAATGTCAGTTCCATACCCTCATACACCAAGAATACAATGGAATCGTTGCAATCATGCTAATCTTGAAATCTTGAAAACTATTAATTCTGTTGAATTTTGAATGGGATCTAAAATTCTACTTTCTCCATATGAAATCCAAAGAGGTTGGAACCATAGTTTAAAGACCGGAACCGGGAACCGACCTGGTCCACCTATCAAACTGATTATTGAATAGGAATTGGCAAAACCGGACTAGTTAGATCTCAATGAACTAGTCTTTAAAAAATACATGAAATAATTATTTTTAATGAAAATATATATTCTTAATACTTAAAAACATGATTCCAAACCATTAGAGACAAAACATGCCAAATTTGTTCATCTATATGCCATGTAAGGGTGAATATATCAAAATGACGCCAAGCGTAATACATATCAGCAAGAAAATACATAATCAATGAGGTTCTAAATGGCATCTAGAGTCCAAAAACAATGCCACAAGTTATTGGCCCACTAGCCTAGTACAAGTCTACATATCAATGATCAACATGATCACTCATCAAACTCATCACCATTACTAGACATGGGATCATGAGCAAGAGCTACATAAACATCATCTGGTTTAGAGATTGAGGACTCCTTAGATTCCTTTGCAACCTCAGTGGTAGTAGTAGTAGAAACAAAACTAAACCTAATAGAATCACGAGTTGGTCAAGCTACACAACTAGTGCTTCCCATTAGTTGTTTGCCTTTGCTTGATTCACCTATTGGTTTTGGTTCCATTGGCACTACCGGATTGTAATGATCCTAAATAGGAAATAGAAGTGATAACAAAAATATTCTACGCAGCAAAATAAAAAACGAAATGTTCAGCAGACACCCATATAAAAACTGTAAATGGAGATCTTCTAAGCCATTTTATTAATTTTCTGCACGCCAAATACAATAGATGATGGAATGGTGCACCTGGGCTTGTCTCAATGGACAAGAACGACCAAACCAAGGTAGGAAAAGGGTTAAGCTGAAGGTTGCCCAGCTGCTACACCACTCTACACTGCGCTGCCTAGAAAACCGTTGCTCTACTGAAGTTCGAATGGTTGGAATGGGTACTAAAACCACCCATAAAATTATATCCTTTTAACTCTAGACTCCTTGGCCAAAACCTAGAGAAACCCAGAAGGGATTTTAGCTAGTTTTGACTTTGGTTTTTCGACCCCCTTGGAGCCTCACCCCAGCTATGGCTACCAAATTCAACCTACTGGAAACTAGTTGCAAATCCACCTGCAAAGTCCTCCAAAATGTTGGGTTTACCCTTGCTATCCAACTCCTAACTCCCCGAATGAACTCTTGGCCCGACCCAACTGCTCTCCAAGCACCACAAAATCCTATTTTGTGGCCTCTACACTGTCTCTCAGCGCAGAAAAGCGAATTGTTGGAACGCTGGCTCAGTTGGCTGAAAGCTCTAGAGAAAATGCCTGTCCAACGCTATTACCTCAGCTCCCTCACCTCTCAGCAACCTGTGTGATCCCTGTTGGTCTCAAACTCCCTCGATGTGATTCTTGGTTGTGCCCAGAAATACGCACTCCCTTCCTCTGTGTTGTTGTTGATGTGTGTCACTGCCCCAGAACTCCTGAAAAATCCTATAGAACAACCTCCCTAGGGTGGGCATGGATGGTCCCCCAAAGTAGAGGTTGAATCTCCCACGTGAGAGACTAGTGGCTAAACAACCGACAGACTCACTAAACAACAGAGTGAACAAATGTGTGTTTACAAATGTCCCAGATGAAAACAAAATGAGAGTTGATCTCACTTTATAACTCCTTGGGCCCCCTTAGCCTCATGTGGGCCCCTCTATCCACCCATTCGATTTTCCCTCCAAGTATATCAAATGGCTAATTCGAACTCCTATGTGGGTGGCCCCCACATTCCACTAGCAGCTAAATAAATTCGATTTGGCCCCTAAGTCGTGGGGCCCTCTTCCTTAGTAAAAAATGTGCAAAATTGTGTAGCAACACCCTGTTCCTAATGTGTTTGAGAAGGGACAAGACACGGATCTGCACTGGGATCAACTCCCCTTAACTCCATGGCAGCAATATCAAAATCAAGATCAAGCTTAGCTTGTTGAGTCTCCTCCACCCATTCTGATGTTGGATCAATATCGTCCAACACTATGGGATTTAGATTAGGTCTTTTGTTCATCAATTGGTTGTACTTAGTCGAAGGTTGTACTCCGCAGCCCACCCTAGAATCTGCTCCCAAACCGCGCTCCGATCAAAAGCGCTAAGGGAGAAACACTGAGATCGTACTCGCAATTCGCCCCTGTTTGGGAGCAAATTTTGGGAGCACTCTACCGGTAAAAAAAATTGCTCCATGGTTTTGCGGGAACAATTGCTCCTGTATCACTCCCCATTGCTCAAGGAGCGATTTTTAATGGTGGGAAGCGATCGGTTTCCCGCGCTCAAGAAGGTCACACATGGCCAAGGAAAGAAGGGGTTTTTTTTGGAGGGAAATGAAAGGGGCCAAAAAGAATAAAATGCCTCCTCCACTCCCTCCTAGCATTGTTTTCATGTGTGAGAGAGAGACTGAGAGGTTTGAGCTTATGAGAGATTGAAGGAGATTGTTGGAGCTTGCAAGCTTGGGAGATTAAAGGAGATTGTTGGAGAGCCAAAGAGGTAGGGTCTAATCCCATTCTTTTTTTTGGGCCATGTCACGTGTGTTTTTTATATTTTGAATGAATCTAGAATCAAGATGTTCTTCTTCTCTTCTCCTACTCTTTCCCATTCCTCCCTCATTTTATTGTAGGAAATAATCTCAAGCTTCAACAAACATGATGGGTATATGGCTTAGCATTATCTTGTTGGTTCCATGTTTTGCTATGATGGTGGTGTTGGGAAGCAGAAGAAGAAGAAGAAGAAGTGATGAAGAAGTGGGTAGTGGTGGAGGATGCCTTGGAGAAGAGGAGAAGGAGTACCAAGAGGAAGAGGAGGAGGATAATGGAAGTGAAGATGATGGAAAGAAAACCAGGGTAGACCAAACACCCCTGTGGAAATATGTTACAAGGCTTGAAGCAGGGAAGGGGGTGGAACCACTAAATTTGTATGCCCCCATTGCAAATATACTTACAAAGGTTCATATACTCGTGCCAAAAAACATCGATGTGGGAAAATGGCATGGGATGGAAATAAGCAAATAAGAATCAAAACCTATGCAAATGTGTCAACACAACAAAGAGCCATGTTGAAATTGTTGAAAATTGCAGTTATGGGATGAACTTCCTTGAATAAAATTTCAATTATGACCTTTCTAGATTGACTTTCGAAAAATAGAAAATCATGTATATCTTTGCAACCATGACTTTCCAAAATAGTAAATCACCTTCCATGAATTCATAATCATATATATATGATGGAAAATCACTTAACTTGTCCTCAATCAATCTCAATTGTTTAGTTTTTAACTTAATCATCAATATTATTATTACTATTATCCTCTTTATGATATTATTATATTATTATTAAAAATAAATTCAAATCTCTCAATCATGGGACTCAATCATGTGATATGGAACTCCCCTCAATTAATGCATATGTTACTCTCTCTCTCTCTTAATGGATTCATTCCTCTCTCTCTTTAATTCTCTTATGCACCTCTTACACTCTCTTACACACTTTAATGACTCGTCATAAAAAGATTCCTCTTCACCTCTTTAATGCATTAGTTACACTTCTCTCCTTAATGGCATAACTTACACTTCCCTCCTAAATGCTTAAGTTACACTCTTCTCCTTTATGGCATAAGTTACACTCCTATTTTGGCATGTGTAACTCCTCCTCAAGGCATAGGAGCTACTTCCTCATGAATTCGACCTCCTTGCTCTTTCTATATATTTTTGCCTCTCATCCTCACTTGACACACTTACTTGTGCTTGTGAAAGGAGAATTCGAACTCGAGAGAGAGAGAGAGAGTTGGAGAGTCTAGAGGAAGATTGAGAAAGAGAGTCTTGAAGAGCAAGAGAAGACCTTGGAGAGCCAAAGTGATGCAAGGCCAACGTAAGACAGAGAGGGGCTGACACAGTCCAGATTGGGCAGATGTTAGGGTTGCAAGAGCAGTTTTGTGCTGAGGAGCTGCCGAAAGGGTTTTCTGTTAAGAGATTTCTCTCAAACTATGAGTATGGCGCCCAGATTGTACTCTGATATTGATTAATAAGAAAACCCTAAAATAGCTGCATCGGTTTTCCCGCATTGGCTTTTTCCGGGTACATTCGCCCAAAAAAAATGGTGTCATGCGGTGTGTTTGTTCTTGTTTCTTTTAGTTGTTGATATGTAATATGTTGAGCATGCACTGCTGTTTAATTTCAGTATTTACTTTGTAAATAACTTGTTAAAGAAAAATAACAAGTAGGTAGGAATAAATCAAAAAAAATGCAAGATGGGTTTCTAAACTAAGTAAATTTAGAAACTTCAACATGGTATCAGAGCGTAATTGCAAATCATAGGAGGACTAAGAGACATCAGCCGAGCGGATCAATAGCAACAGAAAACAATTGTCCCAAGGTGACAAAGGTTATTTTTAGCAGCGCAGAAGCTAAGGAAGTGTGACATAGAGCCAGCCAGAGCCACGCAAAAGAAGTCGGGAACTACGCAAAGCCTCAGAGAGGCGAACGTTGCTGATGCAGAAGGCCAGAGGGTTGACGCATGGCATCCCACGGCTGACGCACACCCATCCAAGGTCACGCAGAGACAACGTGAGGCAGAGAGGGATTGACGCAGTTCACAGAGAGGCTGTTGTCGGGATCTAGAAGGCTATAGGAATATTGCAGGGTAGAGATAGTGAGGTATTGTAATCAAAACAATACCTGACAGAGCAGGGCCAGAGGAGTTGTTACTGAGGGTTTCTATCCGAGGAACCCAGATCAGTAGTGCAGTTGCACAAGACAATCAGAGTAGGGGGCATCTCGACAAGTGATAAAAGGATTTCCAAGAGGGAAATCAGGACTCAAAGGGAATACAGAAGAGAACTTCCAAACAGGAAGTAGAGACTCAGAGGAGTCGAACAGAAAACTTCTAGGAGGGAAGTAGAGGAGTGTCATGGCACTTCACGGGGTAAGAGACCGGGATAGAAGAGACGGAGCATCGAACTTCACAGTCTGGAAGGCCAGAATCTTATCAGTGCTTGACAGGAATCGTGTCAAGAACTTCGCCTTGAAGACAATAGCTATCCTAGTCAACCCAAACGATAATGACAAGTACGAAGAGGCGATGGCGAGGGCCAAGTGCATTATCCTTGACGGGGTCAAGGACCATGTGGTACCACATATCGTCGAGAAGGAAACGACAGTTGAGATGTGGGAGGCTCTCAAGAACCTATACCAGCATACTTCTGTGCAGAGAAGAATGTTGCTTGAGAACTAGATGAGGTCGTATCAAATCAAGAAGGGTCAAACGATTGACTCCTTCCTCGGAGAACTGAATGAGATCCGAGATTAGTTAACTGCTATAGGAGCGACATCGGATCAGGAGCTTATGGTGAGGACAACCCTAAATGTTGTCTCAGAAGAGAGGGAAGTGTTTGTCCAGAGCATCCTGGGCAGAGGGACTCTCCTACCTTGGGACGAGATGTGGGCAACTCTTCGCCAAGAAGAGATCAGACGACAGTGAAAGACAGGTAGCAGCAATAAAGCGATCAAGGTCAAGCAGGAGGAGGAGGATGTGCCCCTAGCATCTGAGGGAAAGCAGGAGAAGAGGAAGAAGAAAGATCTCTCCAAGATCAAGTGCTTCCACTGTGGGGAGATGGGTCATTATGCGACCCAGTGCCCAAGGAAGAAGAATAAGGGAGATTCTTCCGAGATTAAGGCAACACCAGCACGGGCAGAGAAGGAAGTTTTGACAGACGGTGATTGTGCCATGAGTGCACACATGCCACTTGGCAGAAGTGGGGAGACATCGAGCTGTAGTCAGGTGGACAACAGGCGATGAGGGGCAGGATCATCGAGGTAGCCAGCCTCTTGGATTAGACCTTGCTACGGGAGCCCCGATGAGGAGTAGCAGGACTAGCTGAGTGGGTAGAGACGGATACGAATGGAGCAGCAGAGAGACCTACAGTGCAGGATTCTCGAGACAATGCAGAGCTAGTAGGCTGCAGCAATGCGAGAGGCACAGGAGTGTTGCACCAGTGCAAGAAGGTACAAAGAGGTGTGCAACGGTGCGAGATGTAGGGAGTTGTTGCAGCAGCGCAGAGGTCAGAGAAAGGGAGCACTTGTCAGCGGCAGAGAGAGCTTCAACATCAACAGGTGTCTCTAGCCCAACAGGGAGGTCAGTTGGCAGATAAGTACTTGCATCTCAGTAACTGAGTTGCAGTGCAGCAGTGGGTAGCACAATGCAGCATGATAAGAGGAGGTGTAGTGCGGATGTAGTGCTGGGATAAAGGACCAGTAGCAACACGCATGCAAAGGGAGCTATAGTACAGATGCAGCAGTGGCAGTGGTAGAACCATGGGCAGCAGTACAAGATGCAACAATGTAGAGGATGTTGGATAGGAAGGCCTAGCATTAGCACAGGTACCGATGTCGAATGACTAGAGTAATACTCAGTAAGGAGTATTGCTAGAGCACAGTCCTTGGTAAGAGGAAGTGTTGATTTGGGGTAGCATCATATGTGCTCCACCAACGAAATTTGGTGGAGAGGTTGGGGCACATGAGATCTCCAATACCTAGAAAGGGTTTGGGTAGATTCTAAACAGATCAGGAGATATTAAAATAATTAATATTTTTAATGGAGTCCCTAAGTCTCAACTTAGGGAAAATAAAATACTAATGTGTATTAATATGAATTTGTGTTAGAGTGATCCAAAAGACGTGGATCAAGCGAGATCTAATCTTAGCCGTTGATTAGGGACTTAATCTCGGCCATTGAGATATCAATAGGAAAGGTATAAGAGGAGGCTTGAGGGTCACTTGGAGAGTACACCAGATGATCAGTCATTCTATTCTCTAGAGCGGGGTTTGCTAAGAGAGATAGAATCAGTGATTAGGAGAGTAGCTGAGGGGTATTGAGTACAGAGAAATAGAGAAGGCAGAGATTGTGTTGGGAGAGCAACGCAATAGATACGAAGTGTGACGCAGAGCCAACAGAGGCTCACGCAAGGCCACACATAGGGAGCCAATTGCTACGCAGAGCACTAGAGGGGCCAGCATAGCTGATACAGAGGCTCCCAGAGCTGACATAGGGCCTCCTAGCGCTGATGCAGGCCAAGAAACGCTGACGCAGGGCCAACGTGACACAGAGAGGGGTTGACGCAGTCCAAATTGGGCAGACGTTAGGGTTGCAAGAGCAGTTTTGTGCTGAGGAGCTGCCGGAAGGGTTTCCCGAGGTTTCAACCAAGAGATTTCTTTCAAATTGTGAGGTATAGATGCTAAGGAAATTCTCTATTGGGTAGGCCAGTTACGACACTCAGATTGTACTTTGATATTGCTTAATAAGAAAACCCTCAGATAGCTGCACCGGTTTTCCCGCATTGGGTTTTTCCGGGGACAATGGTCCAAAAATAATGGTGTCATGTGGTGTGTTTGTTCTTGTTTCTTTTAGTTGCTAATCTATAATATGTTGAGCATGCACTGGTGTTTATTTTCAACATTTACTTTGTAAGTAACTTGTTAAAGAAAAATAACAAGTAGGTAGGAATAAATCAGAAAAAGTGCATGAAGGGTTTCTAAACTACGTAAACTTAGAAACTTCAACCCATTTTTTTGCTATGATGATGTTGTTGGCAAGCAAAAGAAGAAGCAATGAAGATGATGAAGAAATGGGTAGTGGTGGAGGATGCTTTGGAGAAGAGGAGTACTAAGAGGAAGAGGAGGAGGAGGATAATGGAAGTGAAGATGATGGAAAGAAAACCAGGGTAGACCAAACACCCTTGTGGAAATATGTTACAAGCTTGGAGGAGGTAAGGTGGGTGGAACCACTAAATCTGTATGCCCCCATTGCAAATCTACTTACACAGGTTCATATACTTGTGCCAAAAAACATCTATGTGAGAAAATGGCATGGCGTGGAAATAAGAAAATAGGAATCAAAACCTATGCAAACGTGTCAACACCACAAAGAGCCATGTTAAAATTTGGAGGCAGCTATGGGGTGAATTTCCCATGAGAAACCTAGCTACTGTTGAAAAGTGTAACTAGGTTCGGTCTTCACAATGCATGTAATTGTGATTTTTATGTAAATGATGTAAAATAGAAAAATAAAATTATTATTGTAAAGCTTGCCTCATTGGTTTCACGAGTAAGGAATTTTATTTTTAGATGGCTCCCATTGTGAGCCTTTAGGATTTGTCCTCTAGTCATAAAAGTTAAAGAGAGTCAATGTCACATATGAAGAACCCTTCTTAGGCATGTTACAATTATATATAAGTCAATAGGATTGTCAAGTAGCCCTCCAAGACAAACACAAGTTATCCTTCTTTAAGTCGGCTTCAAGATGAAATATAGAACTCATGTCGGCTCACCTAAATTGGAGACACAGCTCTTCATATGGTCATGTCGGCTAATATACATGGACAAACTACTATAAATAGGCAACTCTACCTATTCCAAAGTCAAGAAGTTTGATCACCTTTGAAATTCGATGGGAAATTACCAATGTGGAAAAATTCGAAGTCGGGATTAATTCGGCAAGGGTCCAAAAGTTGAAAAACTCGTTAAATTCTGGAGTTTTTTGAAAAAGTCGGCAAAATAAAAAAATACAAAATTATTCATTTTTTTTTATATTTAAGTCGAAGTCATAGTTTAGAGGTGTTTTCATTGTTTTACTACAACGTCATTCTTTACATGTGAATTCGATCACTAAAAGCATGTTACACTCTTGCAGTCTACATTCTAAGTGCATTTTATCACCAATGTTTTTCAACATTATCCACAAGAAATACAATCATAACAGTGTTGATTCTTGGGAATGTTCTTCAGCGATTTACACTTCCTTGCTTGCTAGTCTGGATACTCCTTGTCCTCTTGCTCTTATGTCTCACAATCATGCTCGTCGAGGTAGGTATGCACTTCTTTTTCATAGTCTTCTCAGTTTCTTATAGCAGCCTTCTGACAGCTTAGCCTCTGGCTAATGTCTCTTCTCTGTATTTTTTTGCACATCTCATATAGATCCCTATTGTTTTGCAGACATAACATCCAGCAAGAGCAAACCAATAATAGTCGTATATGTTTCAACATTCAACAAAATATAGCAACTAAGCAATTAATTTTCTCAGTAACACCAACCAACTATAACGCTTGAAATTAAGATTCAACAACAAAACAAATTGCACAGCACAACATTATCATCAAATTTCTAGGGCTGTGTTTGAAAGATTCCACTCTCTGCCTTAAGATTAAACAGCAGAAAATTATATCATTTTCGCCTTTGCGGCCTCTTTATCCGCGATCTGGGAGGGAAGCCGACTTTTTGGGTCGACTCCCAATTAAATCGAGAGCATAACGATTAAATCACGATTTTTTCCTTTCTGAAAAAGTCGCCAAAAAGTCATGGGATTAAATAGCTTAGTTTAAAAAATCGCATTTTCAGGATTAAATCGCAATTTTTTGCAGACTTTTTCCACATTGGAAATTACAAAGACAAGTTCAGATGTCATTTAAGGAAAGAAGCTCAGATAAGGGGGCAAAGAATCTCGGTCTAATTGCACAAGTCACAGTGTGGATTGCAGTAGAGATGTTAGACACAGTTTCGGTCACATGTCACAATATGGTTCAGTGCTATTTCAGAGGTCAAGGTTCGGTATAATCATAGAAAGGAAGTCTCTCTATTTTGGTGTCATTACAGTTAAGTAAAGACATTTTCAGTGCTATCTCTACTTCAATACCACCACAAGAAGAAGCTCAGATAGGAGATGATCTCTGTGCTACAACAGAAAGAGGGTCACAATGCAACTCGGTGTCATGATAGTGATGAGATCTCAAGGATACGACAATGAGAAGATCACGATACCATGACGAACCTTACTTTGTACTTGTCTATACTTCCATCAACAACATGTTTGACCTTATAGATCCACCTTGATGGAACAACCAATTTGTCACTAGGTCTAGGAACGATCTCCCAAACCCCATTCTCCTTGATGGATTAATATTCTTCCTGCATAGCTTTCTTCCAAACCTCTTCATGCTCAGCTTCCTTGAATGTCGATGGTTCAAGTTCAATTAATTTGTCGTATATGTAGCATAGCCAAAATATCTCTTCGGTTTCTTACTTTCCTTGGAGGACCCTTTCGAAGTTTCATGTCCTTCAACATCTTCTAATGTAGCTTTGTAATGTCCCAAATGAAATAAATTTGGAACAACTCAAATTTTTAGCTCATAAAAACTCCAGATAAAAATTTCATTCACAGACACAAGATTGCCATGTAAAAATTAAACAAATAAAGCATGCAATCCCATAACACAATGATCACGAAAATACTCAACTTTATTATATTAAAAGAACTGGGGTTTATATGCACATATAACCCATATAGCCGAGATAAAATGGCCTCAAAACTATGTTGCAGGAAACGTGGGGCAGGAGGGCGTTTCCGTACGAAAACGGGTACGAAACGCTGAAACGCGTTTGGTACGGCCCTGAAACGCGTTTTAGGCCGTACTGCCACGTTTCACGAAACTGAAACGTGGCCAGTACGGCCTGAAATGCGTTTCATGGCCATACGACCCACGTTTCAGCAATTACTTGTGTTTTTTTTTTCTTTTCTTTTTTTAATCTATTCTTACGTTAGCCTAGTGACTTCTAGTTGCTTCTAGATGCCTTTCTAAAGTTACAAAAGTGAACTTTTGCCCGAGTGTTGATATGCAGTTCATGGTAATGTTAAATTCTTAAAGTAAAAGTGATATTCTCCTTTATTTTTCATTTTCATCCTTTTACTTAAATTTTTAACATTACCATGAAATGACTCAGGATGTTTGAGAGTGGTTTCGCTCTCATTGGATTTCATATGGAGAAAGTAGAATTTTAGATCTCACTCAAAATCCAGCAGACTTATCTGTTTTTCAGGATTTCAGGATTGGGGGGATTGCAGTGTTTCCATTGGATTTTATCAGGTACTAGGGTATGGAACTTGTATTTAATCAAGAGAACCAAGCCCTCTATGCAGGGGAGACTCCCAATAATCAAGAGAATGTAGGATACAAGGGTATGAAACTTGTATTTAATCAAGAGCACTAAGGTCGTTCAACTATGTAAGAGGAGACTCCCAATCAAGCACGAAACAAAAAATTAGATATTTCTCGTGGCTGATTTTGGATATTTCTATTTTCATTATGTGATTATTCATGAGTAAATGTGATGTAAATTTAGATACTTAGAGTTTATGCATTGACAATTGACAATTTTATCATAGTGTAATAAATTAGAATGTATCATATATGTTTATGATTGCACATATTTCTTAAATGTCCTAATATATATATATTATATATATATATATTATATATATATTATATATATATATATATATATATATATTCGCGCTTCCCCGTTTCCAAAATTTGGGGAGGTCGTGTTTCGTATCGCTTCCCGTTTCGGAAACTCGTACCCGTTTCCCTGTTTCGTGCAACCTTGCCTCAAACAAATCTACAATAATGCCGCAATCGGCCTCCAAAAACAACTGAAAGGCAATACACAACAACCTATGAATCCTGAATGGATCCACCAAGGAAAGAGATGGGTGCTTGCCCACTCTCACTGAATCACCCGAGGGTTTCTGTCCAAGGGCTACTGCTGAAGTAGAGAACCACGTTCTCAAACCCCTCCTCAAAAGCAATACTCAGATCCAAGATGTCCCAAATGATCTTCTCCTCCTCTTTTTATAGATCTGATGGATAGATCTCCAAGCCTCTAGAAGCATCTTATTTTATTATTTTATTATTAGTCTAGAAGCTCCTCCATTGACTTTATCTTAAGTGACCCCTTTTATTTTACTTAAGTCACTTTTGGCCCATTTCCTCTAATTAATTATTTTTCCTTAATTAAATGACTAATTAAAGTAAATTTACCTCAGGAAAATGGTAAATCGCCCACCGTACTCTCTTCGTCCACTGGCAATCACTTCTCAGCATCCCATCTTGTAGATATGCGCGTTCTGATTCTAACGAGCTATTACACTGAGGTGTTCCATCAATTAATCTCACCAGAATGCCACCTCGAGCATAATTTATTTATGTTATGCCAATAATAACCCCGTTTTACAAGAATTATCAGAAAGTCATGGAACCAAAACCAAGATGTGTGGAATTGCTCATGATGATGAATATGCCAAGCAAATGCCATCGGACCCCATGAAAACTCCTCAAAACTCCATCGGAACCCCTGATGACATGAACTTGCTCCACTAACCTGGCCATCCCCTACCCTAGAAATCCACGTTGGTTGTACTATGGAGAAAAATAAAAATGGGGACATTACGGTCCTCCTGCCCCAATATTGCTTGCCTTGAAGCAATCCAAATCTATGGACGAATTTGGTGGTCCAACGCAACTGAGACCGAATACCCAGATTCCATACAAACCACTGGGTGATGCTCTGCCCCTGTGTCAACCCATCATGAACGGACCCCTCAATGCTCGGATCCCAGACCAATCTCTGATTGAACTTGTCATCAACAAATCCTCTTGGATCCCATTGCCACCAAGAAAGAGCATCAATGCTCCATGGCTCCTCTTGTGTTATAACTCTGGGTGTAGATGTTGCTCCATCCACCGTGTAGCAACTCATCACCTCTCTCCAATCCAACCCTTGACATAGACCAAGGTCAATCTCATTATGCTAATGTCGTGTTGATATACTGATGAGTGGCCAACCTACATCCTACTGCCAACTAAAGCATGTGATATCCCTCACCTCCAAGGGCTCCTGATATACAATGCTCTTGACTAAAAATGATACTCCATCAAAAGGATACCAGCTCATGATCTCTTGCCAATCTAATGCATGGGCTCCTGTGTAAGGAACAAGTCTACTATGTTGATTTTGGTCCATGCTCGACTCATGTTTCCCTATCTGGTTGGTCAACAATATCCATTGAGAAAGTCCTGCCTCTCTCCCTGGAATGGGTGCAAGTAGCCAAACTGTGTTGCAAGCCCTGTCTATGTACTCCCGGAGAGGGTTGCTACCTAAAAATGTTGCAGCTCAGCTAGCTACCACTACACCTGTTTGCACCTCATCAATGGGTAGACACAAAGATGGATGCACTGCCATCTGCCTCACTTGATAGGAAACTCCACGCTCTTCCAATCCACCAATCTCCTGCCAAATTGTCCTGTCCTCCAGCATCTCCTGAGGACAAGTGTCATTGAACACTGTCACCCTGTTGGCTATCTGTACATTTGTCTACTCATCATTAATGGCCGACTCCAAGGACGGTTGCTCATCCTCCACCATCACGGGCTCAACATGAACCTCCAACTGGCTCTCCCCAAAAATCTCATCATGCATATTGTGCATATCATCCTCCTAAGCTGGCTCATGCTCCACCATATTCCGCTTATGCTAAATCATCACTGGTGACTCATCATCTTGAATGTCTCCCATAGGGTCCACTAGTGGCTCATCATACACACCCGAATATAAATCTGGGTTGTCGCTAGCATCTCTACTAGTCTACTAAAGCTCCCCTATGTGCTAACCATGTTGGATCGCCACTAATAGCTCACCTGCCCAGCCTCCTCTCTACATGGGAATAATTTGTTGCTCATTAAACCGATCCACCAGATAGCTATGCATACCACTGCTGCTGCCATCATTCCCACATGCATGTTGATGCTCTTCAGAAGAATCCTCATCCAAATGGAAAAAATGATTCTCCTCCAGCTCTACCTCTATCATTTCTCCCTTATCCTTACACCTGTGATCTAGTGTCCACACTCCCTGACATATAAAACAGATACGCTCTCTTCTCATTTGATTTATGCTCTTCTTTGGGAGTCCTTGAGACTATTTTTTCTTTGGCTCCTCATCCTTCCAAAACTTGAACCCTCCCAAAAATATTCTCATAAAATTTCTCCTGGAAATAGGGTCAACACTAATGGTTGTGAGCTGCCTCAATGACTCATCCATGAGCCAATTGTTGACCGAGGTTGTCATTGATGTCAATATGGAAATATTCTAGATACTAGATGATGATGTGAAGCCAAGGGGAAGCAGAGCAGATCCATGAAGAGATAGGAGCAAGGCCATCAGGATAGCCAAGCCATAAGCAAGAGTCTGTTAACAGAAGAGTTAACAAAGGAGGCATATCAAAGCTATCGCTTATGCTTAAGAGTATTGCAAAATATCAGAGCAAGAGAGGCATATCGGAAAAGGCAGAAGCCATCTAGGTATGAAGGTATCAGAGGAGGTCATTGAAAGACATTGCAAAGCCAAAGGAAGACAATGGAGCAAGAGGAGCCATATCGGAGGAGCATCGCATGTAATACATGCCCAAGAAGAACCGAGAGGAGTTAGCATATCAGAGGAGCAAAGCAGAGCTATCAGAGGAGCAAAACAGAGCTCTTGGAGAGCTATTGGAGGAGAAAAACAGAGCTATCAGAGCTATCGCAACTACCGGAGCCATATCAGGAGTAATATATGCCAAAGAGCACAGAGGAAGAGCGGAAGACATAAAGGCTAAATGCAAAGGCGAAGCAGCATATAATATATGCAGATACACTATCACAGGCGGAAAATAGTGTATATATCGGAATACACTATCGAAGGCAAAATATATATATATATATATATCCGAGTATATAGGCAGAGTATATATATATCGGCGATATTATAATCGGTGGGTTCTACTATGAGCCACTACCCGAAACCCCCGACAGCGATATACATGTGCGAACCCGACACTATATCTGCCCAGGTGCATAAACAGGTGAAGTCCGCTAAGCACTTCAAAGCATGGGTTTTAAGTGTATTTCATATGTATCGTTTTATTTGGGCTCTAAGCCTTGCCCCATTAAAACATGTGAATTGCAATATGTTGTGGACCCGCTGCAACATTATGCAATGGTTTAATATTATATCGCATCCACCCATCGGAACTCCTGAAAGCGCTGATTGTGATATATGTTGCGGACCCGATGCAACATTACAATTTGGCTTAATATCATATCGCATCCACCATATCACAAGTCCTTAAGGCCTTGCCGCGGACCCGATGGATTTATCAACTGCTGCTTAATATCATATTGCATCCACCGGGGAATCGGCCATCGGCCCCCAGAGATGTCATGAGCTCATCCTATATGGGACTTCCAGAAGCTGCAACTGTCGACAGCGATTACACAACGAACCTGATGCAGTTATAGATGCGGGTGTAATACCTTTGAAGTCCTCCCTTAAGCGTTTCGGTCGGTTTTTCCATATATTCCTATGTATTTCAAATAATTATTGCGCGGGGTTTTTTAGGTCAGAAGCATATAATAATGGTTTTGATATTTCAGTAGAATTGAACGATGCTGGTTGCGATTGCAATGGTGAGATGGCATGTGGGGCCCTCTTGATTGGTACAGTCTCTCCGTAAAATAATAACATCTTGTGTATGCCTATTATTATTGAAAAAGGGGCTTTGTTACAGTTTTTAATATGCAACATCATTTCCTGTGTATTTTTGTCCTCTCTTATGAATTTACGTGTCCCTGGAGTGTTGGTGAACTCGAAGACACAGAGGAAGCCGAAAGCCGAGAAGTCGAAGGACAAACCAGCACAGAGGAAGCCAAAGAGATATGAAGACTTGGGAAGTCGAAGAGGCAAGCAAGTGCAGAGGAAACTACATCGACCGAGGAGGAAGCCAAAGAGCCAACGGAAAGAGGAAACCGACGGTCAGAGGCATCAGCAAGATACAAAAACAGGGAACAAGGAAAGTGGAAGAGTTGTTGAAAAAGCTGGAGGAAACAGAGGCAGCGGTGGGGTCCAGCAGAACAAAAAAGGGTCGAAGGACCAACAGGGCAGGAGACATTCGAAGGGTGAGCTTCTCTGCTAATCGTGTTACCCTGTGAAAGAATTAATCAGAGCTTAGTGCAACTAATAGTAGTCTCACTAAATCTGTGTGGAGACATTATCAGAGGTCATGAAGGCTATTCGAGTCTCTATGTGGACAGTATGAAGATTTGTAAAGAATCCTTCATAAGAAGACTGGTTGTCATTGATGTTGTAGCATGGAAACTACAGTGCAGCTGTAAACAGACAGAACTCAGTAAAGAAGGGTTTTGAGAACAGAACATTACTATCAAACATGCCTTGACAAGATTGGGTCGGAACCCTTGGGGTTGGTGCCTCAAAAGTAAGAAGGATTGGAGTCCTTGCAGTTGATGCCTCAGAAGTAAGAAGGATTCGAGTCCTTGGGATTGGTGCCTCAAAAGTAGGAAGGATTAGTGTCCTTGGGACTGGTGTCTCAGGAACTGGAAGGATTGAAGTCCTTGGGAGTTGGTGTTCCTAAGTCCAAGATTGTTGCCTTGGCGAAACAGAGTTGGAGCTCTGGAGGTTGGAGCCTCACAAAAGTCCAAGTTGGTGCTTGGCAACTGATTCCAACCATTTATATATTGTATCTATTTTATTGCAAAGATTATATTAATAAAAGCATTGATACTTGTTGTTCATCTTGTGTTATGAATATAAGTGTTTTAACTGGTAAAATAATAGTTGAAAAAGAAATATTGATTCACCCCCCCTCTCAGTATTTCCAACACCAATAAATTTTACAATTTCAAGCTCCCCTTACTGTTGTTGCAAAGGCCCAACAAAATAATCCAAATAATTAATTCGCATTGCCTGGAAATTATGTTGTTGCTGCTGAAGATGAACTGATGTTTTTGACCTTAATACTACTCCTAAAATTCTAAAAATTTAACCTCAAGTTCCTCACACCAAACCCATAAAAACCCAGAAATGGTTTGGCTTGAATCCAAGCCAAAATCAAGCTCACCAAGTGGTGTGAATTACCCAGTTCACTGATAAAACGAACTGATGAAGGAATATTGATTTACAGCCCGCATACTACCTGGAAAATTCTGAAATTTTAACCACGAGTTCTTCTCATAAAACCCAATTTTTTTGGGGTAGAATCCAGAGGATACAGAAAGCCCCAATTTAGTGCAAGTTTCCGACTTCGCCCACTTTGCACACTCCAATGTCCCTTTTAATAATTTGCACAAATAATAAAATATTTTGCCTCTAATAAATTTGATGGCTCAATGAAAAACCCTCAAAAACCCACAGGCTGAGCCGAGATCAATGATTTGATACCACTGTAATGTCCCAAATGAAATAAATTTGGAACAACTCAATTTTTTAGCTCATAAAAACTCCAAATAAAAATTTCATGCACGGACAAAAGATTGCCATGTAAAATTAAACAAATAGAGCATGCAATCCCATAACATAATGATCATGAAAATACTCAGCGTTATTACATTAAAAGAACTGGGGTTTATATGCACATATAACCCATATAGCCCAGATAAAATGGCCTGAAATGGATCTATAATAATGCCGCAATCAACCTCCAAAAACAACTGAAAGACAATACACAGCAACTTGTGAATCCTGAATGGATCCACCAAGGGAAGAGATGGGTGCTCACCCACTCTCACTGAATCACCCGAGGGTTTCTGTCCTGGGACTACTGCTGAAGTAGAGAACCACATTCTCAAACTCCTCAAAAACAATACTGAAATCCAAGATGTCCCAAATGATCTTCTCCTCCTCTTTTTATAGATCTGATGGATAGATCTCCAAGCCTCTAGAAGCATCTTATTTTATTATTAGTCTAGAAGCTCCTCCATTGAATTTATATTAAGTGACCCCTTTTATTTTATTTTATTTTATTTTACTTAAGTCACTTTTGGCCTATTTCCTCTAATTCATTACTTTTCCTTAATTAAATGACTAATTAAAGTCATTTTTAACTAAGGAAAATGGTAAATCACCCACCATACTCTCTTCGACTACTAGGAGTCACTTCTTAGCATCCCATCCTGTAGATCTTCTCGTTCCGGTTCTAACAAGCTATTACACTGAGGTGTTCCATCAATTAATCTCCTTAGAATGCCACCTCGAGCATAATTAATTAAGTTATGCCAATGATAACCTCGTTTTATGGGAATTATCAAAAAGTCATGGAACCAAAAACAAGGTGTGTGGAATTGTTCACGATGATGAATATGACAAGCAAATGCCATCAAACCCCATGAAAACTCCCCAAAGCTCCATCGGAACCCCTGATGACATGAACCTGCTCCATTGACCTAGCCATCCCCTACCTTGGAAATCCATGCTCGTTGTATTATGGAGAAAAATAAAAATGGGGACATTACAAGCTTTCAACCAATTTGGCCTCTTCCTTGTGGTTGGGACAACCACCGATTGAATAGGCTCACTTGGTCCTTCTTCAACATTTGTAGTAGAGTTCTCATGATGAACTTCTTCTTCTTCAAATACAGGGACTTCTTCGTCATCAGAATCAATAGGGATATCCTTTGATTTCTTGTAAGCTTGATTTTCATCGAAGATGACATCCCTTCTTACTTCAATGTGTCTTTCTTCCTTTATGTAGATTCTATATGCTTTTCAGGAAAGACTATAACCAACGAATATTCCCTTGATACTTGTCAAGTCCAACTTCTTTCACTTGTCTTTCGGAACATGGATATATGCTAGACTTCCAAAGATTTGGAGATGATCCACACTCGACTTCTTCCTTGTGAATACTTCTTCGGTGTGGTATTTTCAAGACTCCTATGACGACTTCTATTTTGAATGTACACAACAGTCATCGTTGCTTCACCCCATAAGAACTTCGGTAGATCTTCATCAAGGAGCATAGTTCGAATGCCTTCTTCAATTGACCTATTCTTCTTTTTGGCCAATCCATTTTGTTCGGGATAGTAGGGAACAAAGAGCTCCCTCTTGATACCTGTATCCTTACAATATGCAATCAACTCTTTAGAAGTGTATTCCCCACCATTGTCAGACCTCAAAGTCTTTATCTTTCTTTCAGTTAGGGTTTCCAACTTTCCACTTCAGCGTTGAACTCCTTGAACTTATCAAATACTTCATCTTCAGTTTTGAGTAGGTAGAGCCATGTCTTCCTTGAATGATCATCAATGAATGTCACATCGTAAAGATGACCTCCAAGTGATTTGTTAGAGATGGGCCTGCACACATCGGAATGGATGAGGTCTAATATTTCTTTAGACCTAGTTTCACTATTATGAAATGGCTTTCTAGTATGATTCCCCAAAGAGCATCCGTTGCACACACCTTTATGATCTAAATTCATATTAGGAATACCATGAACCAATTGACTAAGAGTAGGGATGACCCTATAATGAAGATGACCATACCTTTGATGCCATAGTTCAATGGGAGTTATTTCCATATGAACCAAAGCTTAAGGAGATGGTGTGATAACCCGGGAAAGGATTCCTTCACGAACTCCAATAACCCTAGCTTTATCAATGCTAGAGTCTTTTCCCCAAACAAATACTTTTCCATCAACAAAAGCAATTCTTTCCCCTTTATCTTCTAAACAAGAAATATAAAATAAATTATTTTTCAAACCTAGAACATAGAGAATGTTGTTGAGATGCAGCTTCGATCCATTATCCAACTTCAATGATGTTGATCCCAAGCCTCTAACAGCATAGCTTTTGTTGTCATCCAACTCCACTACAAGAGAAGATGGCTCCTTTGATAGTGTGTGAAGTTGCTTGCTTTCACCTGTCGTGTCTCAATGCTCCACTATCAATGATCCATGCATTGTCATCAATAAGAGAACCTGTAAGGGCAGCCAAGAATCCTTGACTCTGACCTTATTGAATAAGTAGTAGATGACCTTCTTGATCCATCTTCCAGCAATGTTGTAACCCAATTTTATGTAATTCAGCATAGAGGGAGAATCCATGCCAACAAAGTGATCTTCGACTTCTCTTGACCTTAGCTCTGATACCATGTTGGAAAATCAAATATATTATATTAGGGTTTGATTCTCCTTTGTTGGTAATTACTTATGAGTTTGTTGGCTTCTTTTACTTCTTTATTACCTTATCTTTCATCAAGCAATTACCATATTATATGTGTATGAAGATCACAAAACAAGAGACACAAGATATAGGCACATGCCAGGGCAAAACCCCCCTCGAGGGGAAAACCCAGTTAAGATAATTCTTCCTTTCAATAGTATTCTTTGAGACTCTTTACCCTAGAACAAGAGACTTTCCCTCCACGCCATGTCAGCCTCCCAGATGTTCGACCCCTTCCAACAATTTCGATTAGGCAGCAGCATCCGGCAACATGCAATGTCTGATAATAGCAAAATCTTAAGAGACTTCGATCTCCCAACCCAGGCCACGAAACAGAGAGAGAGGCACCTAAAGTTCAATTTTCTTCTTCTCTAAAGACTTCCCCAAACTCGCACTTCTTTCCACCTCCTGGCAATAGACTTCGCACTTCTCCAGCTCTTCTTGAGATATAGAACTTGCTTGAGAGTGAATGCTCCAAATGACTTCGACCTCCTTGTATATATAGGCTTCTTGTGGGTCTAATGAGGGTCCTTGGGCCAACTTGATCTCTCTTAGGCCGACATGATGTGGAGGGTACATAATTCATATTTGACTTGATACAAAACCTTTTTACATGATCTAAAAGCCCAAGAAGGGACTCTTCGAATTTACAATGACTCTATAAACTCAATATTAATCCTAGGAGTCCACAATGGAGACCCTAACTAATATAATGATGACCCAAGCATGAAACCCATGCTTTAATAAGTCATCGTTACAATAATAATAAAAAACAGCGTTAATCTTTTGACAAGTACATTTCATAATGACTCAAGTACATTATTGAAGGCTGAACATAGTTACATTTTCTAACAAACATTAAGTACAAGAAGGCCAACACCAATAATGTTGCAGACTGCCTCAACCGATCGTCGGTAATGGCACTGACCACTATGCTCAACTCTTGTGGAGACGAGACTTCAGGATGGCCGCACCTTTATAAGAGTGATCCAAAATTCGGCACCACATACCAGATGTTCCTGGAAGGCAAGTCCAAACTTTCACCTCCAAGATGCATTGTTATGCCACCTGGGACACGTCTGTGTTCCTTCAAGTGAGCATGCCAAGATGATTTGGGAGGTACACTACAGTCGGGTCATTGGACATTTTGGGCTAGAAAAAACAGTGGCAGTGTTGCAGAAATATTTTTATTGGTCGAACCTTCTACAGGATGTTGGGAAGTACAACAGATCTTGCACTGTCTGCGCCAATGCCAAACCTACAATCAAGAATCAGGGCCTGTATACCCCTCTACCTACTCCTAGCCGGCCCTAGGAATCCATCTCCATGGATTACATGTCGAGCATTCCTTCTACAAAGCATGGCAACAACTATGTTTTCATCCTCATCGACAGATTCTCTAAGATGGCCATTCTAGCGATCTGCAAGAAGAGTATCACAGTAGAAGCCACTACCAAACTCTTCTTTGAACGAGTGTGGGTAAAATTTGGGATCTCACAGTCCATTATCTCAAATCGAGACAATAGATCCCTATGTACATTTTAGTTAAGCCTTTGGTCGTTGTTGGACACCAAGCTCACCAAGTCCATAGCCTTCCACTCCCAAATTGATGGCCAAAAAAGGTCGTCAACAAGACGATCGTGCACATCTTGCGCATGTACAACTCGAAGCATCCATGCACACAAAGAAAGCCTCCCCTATGCCCAACACAACTACAACATATCTCTCCACAACTCAACTGGTCACAACCCCTTTCAAGTGGAGTTAGGATTCCAACCACTATGTCCCATTAATGTTGTCATACCACTTGCAGCTACTCAGGCAGATTCGGCTCATGTCCAGTCTGAAGCTGACAGAGCTACTTGCTTCATTGAATGCATTCAGCACATCTGCCCGCAAGTCCATGACATATTGGACAGAGTAAATGCTAAGTACAAACAGCATCATGATCAGCATCAGGTGCCACAAAAGTTTCAGGTGAGCGACAAAGTTTGGTTACATTTGCAGAAGGAGCACCTCGTTGGGGCCCATTGCAAGCTTCACCCGCTTCGATATGGGCCTTACACCATCACTAAGGTTGTAGGAGACAATGCTTTCAAGCTCAACATTCTACCATTCGTTGGCCTACACCCAATGTTCAATGTGGACTGGCTCCAGCCAGACTTTCCCCCATTACTAGACACATTAGTCATTGTTGAGCAGTCAACACCAACAGAGCTCAACCCAAGCTATATCGAACAGGGCACAACTGATAAGATCATGGACACAGATCAAGAACACTTGCCAGTAGAGGATCCAACTATATCGAGTTGTCAAAGTAGGCCAACTCCTTCACCAAGGCAAGTGGCTCACCAAGGACCAAGTTCAACATTAATTTCCTCACCTCATGGAGGCTCTCCACACAATGGGGACCATTGCTCCTTAAGGGGGGAGGACTGATCCAGGTGGATAATGGTGGCCACCAGCATATTCCACTTGGACCTCTAGCTAGTTCATCAGTTTCCTTGATTATAGCACAATTTAATATTTTTTGCAGTTTTTAGAGTCCTGAACTACCAGAGTTGTTTTGACCCCCTAAACGATGTTTTTTTGAAGTCCGCAATAGGCCCATAGCCGCCCCATAGCTACCTACACCTATGGGCCTGCAGCAAATATTGTAGTACTCGGAGAAACCTTTCTAACAAGGTATCGTACGCACCAAACAAAGATCATGTGACCAAGTTACGACCCCAGGAAGTTGGCCACCCAACTAACCCCAACAAGGCCCACAAACTCTTGGCATTCCATCTCTTAAGGTTAGGGTTTTGGTTACTTAGGGTTTCCCCTTGTCTTTCAATAATAAAAAGGCCCTTGAGCCTCATTGTAATACAATTCAGAGGCATGTAGCCGCCACATCTCTTCTCAGAGATAAGCTACCATAGTTTATTTCCATTCTATATTAAGCATCTTTCAATTCTTTGATATTAATGAAATGAAGATTTATTTTTGTTGCATCTTCTTGTTTATGTTTATGTATGTAGTCTATTTCGTTCCTGCATAAGTTTGGATCATTTGTAGCTTGGGAGGTACTCTAAACCCCAAGCTAGAGGGTTGTGGAGGATTTCGCACACGTGTCTTTTGTGGGCTTGGAACCCAAGCTTGGGGCTTTGTAGCCAAAGTTGTGGCGCCAACACCATGGGGAGATTTTGGCATGTGATGATTTGTGATGATAAAGGAACCCGAGAGGCTAGAGGCAACAAAAATCATCCAAATCTGAGGTCTAGAAGTCAAGATATTAATTTTTAAAGTTAAGTGTGGGAAAATTGTCTAGAGATGTCAAGTCTGCCTTGACATGAGGTGACCCCTTGTTGGGCTAGACGTTGCCCTAGAAGAAGATATAAATAGACGACTTGCATGAGGCTATTGGGCACAATCCTTGAGCACAAAAGGAGCTCGCATTAGGAGAAGGAGATCTTTGTTGGGCTGCAGATTAGAAGGTAGATTTCAGCAAAGGAGAAGAGGGCTAGTTGAGCATCTTGATGACTATTTCGGAGCCAAGATGATCTGCATTAATGGCCGAGTTGTTTGAGGTAGAGTTTTGGCTTGCTTGGTGTGGAATTCCTTCACAAACAAAGAGTCGAAGTCTTGTTTGATTGTTGGTACGGGCCAAGGTCTGAAGTGGCATGTTTTGTGAGGCCAAGGGCTAGTTTGCAAGCCTATTCAAGCTGCCACATATCCAAACAAGGTACCAAACTTCAAGGAGGGCTACATGGCCTGTTAGGAAGGAACTGCAAGCTAATTCGAGGCTAGTTAGAGCGTTGTTGCAATCGGACAGGTTTCCTTAACTAGGCTCAGACTGGAGGTACAAGTTGAAGATTGTTTATTCATGGATTTCATTGCAGAATTCATGTTTTGACGAGTCGAGTTACTCCATGTGTAGACCAAAGTATTTCTATGTAGATTGATGTGATAAATGTGTGGACAACCTCATAAAAGGAGCCACAGACCTATAGCTTTCCTTGGAGAAGGGTCGAGCAGGTTGAGATGGCGGTAAGGCCTAAACCAAGGCTAATATCCTCCAAGGATGGCAGCGTATGGGAGCAGAAATCTAAAGAAGTTAAGCCAAATTGTAAGGAGGATCTTCGAGCTTGGTGGAAGGGATGACATGGACTATTAGAACACCTTAACTAGTAGCAGAACCCTATAACAATGACACATCAACCTAGAGGTATGTTTGATGATGAATTAAGTTGGTTTGTTTGCTAGATGAATGAGGGTCCAGGTGGACAGTTTGTAGAAGTTTGTTAGTAGCCAAAAGGAAAGGTGATCCTATTGGTTGGATGCCCTAACCAGTGAGCAGATGCTACAACATGTATTGGACACTCGTGGTCTATTGGACGGTAGCGTGAGAATGGACCAAGTGTGCACCTACGACAATCGGAGTTGGAGCTGCCTAAAGAACAACTTGGGAGGATTGTAGAGGCTTGCTTCAAGTCCGAAGAAACAAGCCCCTTGAAGGACTAAGGGTTTATTAGATGTGGTAGAAGAAGAGCTCATAGGTATGATCAGCCAGGAGTAGCTTGAGTAGCCCTAGACTTGCCTTGTCGCGAAGGACATCTACCACAGAAGAAGGGTAGTCCTCCTAAGCCATGTTCATTGTGGGATAAGGACATCTTGCAGCATTAGGTGGCAACCCTTCGTGCCCCATGTTAGCTTCATTGGAGAAGCGCAAGAAGACTATAGTCGATTGAAGTCCCTGAGTAGCTGAGGAGCAGCAGTGGACAGTTAAAATTGTTCACAAATGGATTTGTGAACAACTCGACAGGAGTCTCAAGAAGTTGATCTGTTGAAGGACGAATGGTCGACTAGAGAGCACATTGGAGCCAAGATCCAGTGGCCAAATGGACTTGGTGCATTAATAAAGGTAGTTGTTGCAAATTGAGAGACGAAGGACCAAGCAGATGTGTTCAAGTAATGACCGAGAGGAGCTAAGAGAGTGTGCCACAACCAGATGGTCAAAGTATCTTGATCTGGGTAGATTGGTGGTCACCACGACAAACACCAAGCCCTAGTTGTTGTATAGTCTTGTATCAATGGATGTATGAGGGCCATTATCCTTGGTACAAGAGCCCTAAATTGTTGTATTATCAGTTTGATAAATATAACGAAGTTGGGTTTGTATAATATCGTAAAAAGTTGTGTATGTTTTGTGCACTAGTAGATTCGTTGATGTTTATATTCCGTTGTCAAAAGTAAACTTGTTTTCATACTTGGTTTGGTAGCTTCAGTGATATGAGATGATATCATAGACACCCATATTAACGAAAAACAACAACAATGTGAGACCAAATTCCTAATTGAGACGTCGGCAATAAACCAACCATGCCAAACAAAGAGATACCATGATGCAATGTAGAGATGTCAATTATTATGCCAAAAGTAGAGATAAACATAGAGCCATCAATACATTGTGCCATGTGAAGAACAGAGATGTTCCAAGCCAAGAACAAAGACACCAATATAGTGCCATGCGAAGAACAAAGATGCCAATATAGTGCCATGTGAAGAACAAAGATGCCAATCTAACACCATGGAAAGAACAAAGATACCAATACAGTCATATCAACCATACAGTGATATCAACCATATCGCAGAGGACTGTGCATACATATAAATTGGAGCTATAGATTCCTAGATAGTGAGATCATGGCATTAAGACTTTGCCCAACAAATACTTGGTTATTCATCGATAGTGTGAGCAATACCATCCAAGCATGCATACACCTCAATCGCACCACAGACCATATGCAACAATGTCGAGACCATAGATATACTATATTGAAAACTTGGAGATCCATGCATACGAAACTCTGTACGAAAGACCAGTGTGATATCCCAATGAAAAAATTCTACACGATATCCCCAATGTAGGTTTTGTGCGAGCCATGCAAATCCAAGAGCCTCAAATTAGAGAGTCTCCGTACATGTGTGAGTCATACAAAACCTTCAGATCGGATGAGTTGGTTTCCGTAAATAACATCTATTGCAAACTTTTGTTATTCAATGAGTCCAAGGGTGTCGAGTCATATAGAGCCATAGACATAAGAGGGGGTTCCTCTTCTAACGGAGCTAACCTTGAAAACGCTTTTGGAGGGAACTCAAATTCAAATTTAGCATTATAAAAATTTATTTTCCAAACCCTCTTATAATTAATTGCCCAAATAATTTTTGGGGCTTAAAAGTTTGCACTAGGGGACTTCGGGAAATTTGTCCTGACGTCACCAAAAATCCAAAATCACTCTTAGCTAGGGAGGAATTTCCACTTCATATAGGATGTCTCATCAAAGCTATATCATAATGAATCTTGAATGATTGTATCTCAATCATAAGGAAGATAGACAGATGTATTATCAACAAGACCCATCTCGTATCATCTTATGAATGAAGAGGAATGCATAACCAATGTTAGGTGAGATTAGCCCTCCAACCCCTACTAATCTTGAAGCCATATTCCATAGCTAAGTCAATAAGACATCCATCTCATCATATCACAACATAAATCGATCATTAGATGAACAAGAAGAAGAATCATCATCGTCATCAAGTCATATATGCTCATCTCCATCTCTTGAACAATCTGGAATCTAAAAAAGAAGAAGAATCTAACATCATATGGGAGCCCAGCTCAACCCACAATAACATCAGAGAGCTTAGCTCAATTTGGAACAACGTTAGGGAGCCCTGCTCAACTCGAAATCACATCAGTGATCTAATGCTACCAGCGAGCGAAGTTGGTGGGGAAAAATCGAGCTGGGCCCACATAGGCATCTTGGAGGTTCCTTGATAAATAGAGCTAGAGGCACTCATTTTGGTCATTTATTCATCTATTCAAAAATCTTGTTTTTGACATAGCACGCTTGAGTTGAAGCCAAGTCTACAAATGTTGTTTAACACACGAGTATCTCCGAGCGAAGATCTCAACCCTTGCTTTAGTGGACTTCGGCTACCAGCCCAAGGAGGGAATTTCATCTGGTTTTGATTGTTCTAATAGTGGGAATGCGAGCTTGTGCGGAGGAGACATTAGCAGCAGCGCAGGGACTGTGCAGTGCTTGAAGGAGATAGAGTTGGGAGTTGCGGAGTGAAGGGAGTTTGGGCCTGAAGTTTGAGGAGGAGTCTGGGAGAGCCCTTGCTTGGAGTTTGCAACTATTTTGGGGAATTTTCTAGGACTTTGCAGGAGCAACAAACACAGGATCTGTTGCACGTTACATCTGCTTATGGAGGAGGGGCCAAGCATCTGGGGCCAATTTTGGAGTGTCAAAACTAGGACAAACCCTTTTTGGGTATTTATGGGTTTTTGAAAAGGACCTAAGAAATAATTTGGCAGAATTTTCTGGGCAGATTTGAGGGTTCGAACAAGGGTCCCAATTCAGCTAGCAGCAAGAGGAGCTAAGGGAAATTTGGGCCGAAATTTCGAGGTCAACATTTGACCAATTTCTTTGTGGGTTTTTGTGGGTTTTTGTGTATTGGTGGAGAGCCCGAGGTAAAATTCCTAGAATTTTCAAAGCACCAGAGGAGGCCCTAGAAACAATTCTACACAACTAACAACACACTTTCTAAGTATTTCAGTGCAGAGCCAAGGAGAACCAACTAGCACCCTTGGAGGAGATCTCATATTCATCACTTGGGATTAGCTAGCTTGCCTAGGGCAAGCCTAGGTGTATACTTTCCAGGCACCTATTGTACTTCATGATTTATTAATAAAATGGCTCAACAACGCAACATTTGGCTTTAAAATAGTGTTCTGATGGTTTGAGTAATTTCCTGTGTATTTTTTCTATGTTTGCTTTGTGTATCATTGTAAATTTCCATTAGGAATATAACAGTGTCATCGAAGCATGAGTTTGGCCAGCTATGGGTCTAAATAACATAAATGCTCAAGTGTTATTGTGGACTATAATTCTAGAGGCTAAAACATTAGTCCCATATTATTCTCCGGATTGAGCTTATGCCCAAAAATTTCTCAGCAAGAGGAATTTGAAAATGTTACTAGGAGCATCGAGCGATTAGTGGGGTTTCTCAAAGAGTGGTTTTCAACAAAGGAAGCAAGAAGAAACCGTAGTTGCTGACCCGCAGATGAAGGAAATAAGAGCATGATTGTCAACAAAACACTAGTAGCAATACTGTAGAGACGAAGATGGGAGGCGGAGGTAGTGATGAGATGAGAGAAAACATACCCATGGAGGAGGGAGTTCACTTAGATACGTTCTAGCTGATTGAGCATGAAGCTAATGGCACGCAAGAGCAGCACGAGGATACACCTAGTGTGACGCAAGACTCACCTTTGTTGGAGTTTCCTTTGGTAGCCCCCGTAGATAAATTGGAGGAGGCAGTTGAGCACACATCCATTGATGAGGTATCCATTGATGAGACATCCCGGTCTATGACAGAGCTTCAGAACAACAACCACCTATAGGTGACTAATGAGCATGTCTTGCATGTTGGGTTGTCTATGGAGGAGCAGTTGGAGGCTTATGTCAAGCCCATGATGGAGGAGGATTGCACCCATCCTTTGGGCTAGCCATTGATGAGGCGTAGCATAGAGACTGCACGTTGGGATTCCAACACAATTCTCTTCAGAGGCGCACTGATAAGATCTATAGCGTTATCAGCCAAGCCCTATGGATTGGATGGACAGAGGCCAAGTTGTCTAGACATACAAGAGGGGATGACCGGGCTAGCAGCACTATTGGGTCACCTTTGCCCATTGGAGAGATGGAGACACAGCTACCTAATCAAATCTCATGTGTTGACTTGGGTGGTGGGATGAGACGATCAGAGATGCACAAGGTGCAACACCTGCATGTCGGGGTTGTTCTATGTGTAGGAGTTCGTGCATTCGATCCCTCTCTTGGGGTTGGATGGCGAGAGATTCTGAGTTGGTACCCTGTGGAGTGGGCTATGGAGATGGTGGTGGACTTAGGTGTAGCTCAGCAGGAACTTCTAGGCACTAGGGATACCGAAAGCCCTGATTGGCATTAGGATTCGGGTGGGACTACCTATCATTTCCCAAGTATGTCGGTTGACTACAACCTTGATGGTACAGTTGACCTAGCAGCTGAGTGTGCACATTTGCTAGGGGAGTCTCGATCACCACCAGTGGCTAACCAATTTATGGACAGACTCCTTTCACTGTCTTGGTATGACATCTATACATGAGATCACTGGGTGATGAACATACTCTGGCAAGAGTTTGTCGGAGGAAGTCGCATTGGCAAGCCACTAGACGGTGCCTTGTATGGAGCTGGGGACGCTTCACTTTTGTGTAGGCACATAAGACATAGAGGAGCAGAGCAGTGGTGGCATCACTACTAACACATAGGGAGATTCACTTCTCGAATCCCTTAGGGGGGATTTAGAGAGAAGATGAATTCATTGACGAGTATAGTGATGCAATGGTGGAGGTGATGAGACCGAACAAGTGTGGCCCGACACATAGAGACACAACTCTAGGCCATCACATCCACGGGTATAGTGATGTGATGGTGGAGGTGATGATACCAAACAGGTGTGGCCAGACACGTAGAGACACAACTCTGGGCCATCACATCCACGGATGTGTGGGAGCATCTAGAGTTGAGCAGTAGACTACCAGTGGACATGGAAGTGCATGGTGGTGTACCGTAGTGTGTTGGATTGTGTTGTGGAGTAAGAGTGTCTTACATCGGAGTGACAAGTGCCTTGACACAGATAGGGCACGAGACGATACAGGGTGGTATAGCTGTAGCCGGTGATATCCTGTGGTGTACAAAGAGAGTTCTTTCCCTGGTTTATCAGCAGATTCAAGACAAAGGGGGGCACCCATAGGGTTATTCTTCAATACCCCAGCAGATTCTTGATCCTACCCTTGGGGACCTCCCCACCCATGACTCTCCAGTTGAGACGTTTGGTGGAGGCACAACTTGACAGATGCAGGCATAGGGACGGCTTCGTTTATTGCCGAGGTAGCATAGGCTCCACTCCTGGGCTCACACAGGGGGAGTCGATTGCGAGGGAACTGCATGATGCACTTCGGGCGAGACAGTTTGAGGTGTCACAGGAGCCTAAGGGATGGTGGATGGTAGATGTTAATTTTAGGATAACAATAGTATGTTCTATGCTTAGAGCAATTTTACTTCAATTTCATTATTAGCCCAATATCAATATCCAGTTTAGCAATCACATCATCGTGATAGTAAAATGCAAATAAGGCATAAACAATAATAGTAGAAGACAATCCAAGACAAGAGGACACAAGATATGGCACCAACAAGGGACAAACCCCAATGTGGGAAACCCTTGATCAATTCTTCTAAAGTTTAGCAGAGAGAGAGTACAATATACAATATTCACTTGCCCAATTACAATGAAAATTTGATCAGTCAAACAGAAAAACCAGAAAGCCCTAACTAGAAAGTCAACGCTAGTTAAAAGGGAAAATTTTGACCTCTAAACAGCTCAGTCAAACTCAATCAACTCTACCTCCAACAGCAAGTCAAATTAGCCAAAAACAGTCTGAAAAAGTCTAGTCAAATCTGGCTAACAAAAGTCAACGTTGGAGCAAACCCTAGCACAGTGAATGCTAATCAAACAAAGGTCAAACAACCTCAGATTTAGTGCCCAGAACTATGGCCTTCCCAAACAAAAATACCCCACACAAAACTGCAGTCAAAGATGGTCAACGTTGGTCAAAAAAGCCTTCTGCAATTTTCAGTCAACTTTGGTCAACGCATGAACAACAAAAGAACAGTCCCTTCTTTGCATGCGTGGAGAGAGAGAAGCCTCAGAAATCTGTACCCAATCAAGAAGAGAAAGATGTGTGAGTGAATGAAATGTCCAAATGAGGAGGAGGCACCTTGTATTTATATGCAAATGTTGAGGATGAATAGACGTGACTGTTGGGCTTCTGAGCCTACATTAGATTGTTGGTCGACCTTGACAATTTGTCCATAATCAAAATAAATTCATAATTCCATTTGTACATGTCAAAATGGGATGATCTTTAGATCAATCCTACACCTCTCGGAGAGAGGAATCCAATAAAAATATGAGTTGTCCAAGGTGAAGTTTGGTCGTAGTTGCCAAAATTAACACTCCCTCTCAACTAGGGAGAACTTCACCTGCCAAATTGTCTGACAATTTGTAGCATCATTGTCTTTGCTCTACTCTGCTGAACCATGAAGAAAGAAGAAATAATCGAGAATGTATCATAACAATCTCCACTGACCTGAAGTTAGTCTCCAAAAATAGAGAGTGAGTCATACCACACATAACTAACTCGAAGTCAGTTTCCATTGATCCCAAATCAATATCAGCATCCTAGCATAGGGAGTACAGTAGTACACGATGTGTCCATCGGTAGAACTACGGTCCCTATCCTCATTTCCCTACTCATTGGCCAGATGAAAGGTACTTCCCATGAGTCCCAGACTGCATGGGTAGGATGTGCCGGCAGGTGAAGGTGAACCACTCATCCTTCTCATATGCCATAGGAGAACGTGAACCACTCAACCTATGCATATGTCACCATGGGGTATCACAAGGGAAGGTGAACCACTCACCGTGCACATCGCGCACCATTAGGGGAAGGTGAACCACTCACCCTATGGTCGTTCATCGCTCCAAGAAGTACCCCAAGCCCCCCGGAGCTCCCAGAGTTCAACATCCATTTCATACGGGACCCTCATAAGAAGGTCCCTTCATGACTCCAAGTCATTCATGGAAGATTAAGAATTTGACCTTCCCTATGGGCTTTGTAAGAATATCGACGACCTAATCATCAATCCCAATGTGTTGGAGCCTTATTGCTCCCCATTGTACCATATCCCAGATAAAGTGATACCTGATATCAAGATGTTGTCACAACCAGGAGTCAAAGCACTGTAGATTTTCCACAAACAAATCCAAAACAGAAAGCATCAACTCTAGCTCCCAAAGATAAAGCAACAGGTAAGAAATCTTCCCCCAAATCCACTCGAACCACTCCTCCTCAATCAAATTCTTCACCTTCAGCTAAAACCCTGCTAGTCTCTGATGAAATGGAATGCAACATTGTTGAAGATATGAAAAAGACTAGGGAAAATATTACATTCCATGAGCTTAGCAAGTTAAAACATCAACAGAAGTTATTTCTCAAAGAACTATAAGTAGTCTCGACTCCCTACTTCTCCTCTTTGCACTACTGTAATCTCACAGGCTGCTCAGGAAATGGGAAGGCCTCCTACTACCTCATTAGACAAAATTGGTTCAACTGATATCGCTCTAATAGGACGAAGATCCAAATCCCATACACCTCCATTTCTTTTGACTTTTGAAGTTTTCACTAAAAATCTACACAATTGTTTAGTTGATTATGGAGCTTCATCCAACATTCTACCAAGAACAGTTTGTGCGAAATTGAATGCGGAGCCCCAAAAATCTGTTGTCGCATCGTGCAGTTAAATCGATCTCAAGTCGAAGTTATAGGGCAACTCAATCAAGTCACTAATCGACTCTCATCAAACTTGAAAGTATGTCAGGTCATTGACATTCTTGTGGCTGATATCCTAGAATTCTATGGCTTAATCCTTAGCAGAGCCTAGTCAGAAAAGCTTCATGGCTATTTCGCAATCGACTGGTCCCACATGTGGCTTCCCTATAATGGTAAGCCGAATCAAATAAGGGTTGACCAAGAGAAACATCAAAAGTATATCGTCATAGAGCTGGAGGGAGAAAATGAGCCCATCGCATACAACAACAGTATCATTGGAAATTATTCAGTTGAATCATTTCTAGGCAATTTTAATGCAAATACATTACCCTTCTTGGAAAATATTGTTATATCACAAGTCGAAAATTATTCTCAAACAGATTCCTCTAAGTGCATGAACTTTGTAGATAAACCTGTAGTTGAGTCTTTATTTTGGAAATTATATTTTGATGGATCTAAATCTAACGATGGAGCTGGGCCAGGATGCATATTAGTTAGCCTAGAATGCGAAAGAACTATGTTAGCATGCAAACTCGAATTCGAATGCACAAATAACACTACCGAATATGAAGCATTAGTTCAACGGTTGTATAAAGCCAACAGCCTTGATATTAAATATCTTCAAGTGTTTGGAGATTCGGAAATTGTAATTAAACAGGTAAGGAATATTATACACTATCTCTCCAGACATTTGAAACATTATCAATAATTATTCCAGGACCTCACCTCTCATTTTACAGCATTCAACATTTCCCCTATCCCAAAACTCCAAAATGCAAGTGTCGATCTTTTGGCTAATGTTGCATCCAAGCTCATCCCACCAAGAGATTATAGCCCTGATTGCTTTTCTATTGAATTAATTTTTAGGCCTCCTATTCTCGACAATATCAGCAATTGGCAAGTCTTTAATAACGATCTGGATATCAGAAATTTTCTAACATTTGAAGGCTCATATGATGACCAGATAATAAATGAAGATCAACATGACAGTCAGCTTAAGTAAGAAATCACTGCAAATTTCATACCTAAATCTGTGGTTAAGCTGGAAGACTTATATGATCTTAAGGACAGGTTCAAGAAACCCACTAAATCAAAACTTCAAAGTTCAACTTTAAGGTTTGAATTAGTTAATCTTAGAACTGACCTTAAACCTCAAAATATCAATCTAGGACTTGGTCTTACACCCGATGAAAGATTAGCCTCTGTTCATTTGTTAAACAAATACAAAAATGTCTTTGCTTGGAAATATGAAGATCTTAAGACATATGATACTTCCATCACTCAACATACCATTCCCATGATATCTGATGAAAATCCTATACAACATAAGTTGAGAAAGATTCATCCAAATTTAGAAAATCAGATCAAATCTGAATTGAATAAGTTTCTCAAAGCCAAAATAATTTTTCGTGTTAGGCATTCAAGGTCGGTTTCTAGCCTTGTTCTAGTCAGGAAAAAGAATGGTGATATTAGAATATGTATAGCTTTCGCAATCTCAACAAAGCTTGTTAGAAGGACAACTTTCCATTACCTCCTATGGAACGAATATTGCAATCAGTTGCAAGCTCAGAACTGATGTCTTTTCTAGATGGATTTCAGGTTATAATCAGATTCTTGTACATCCAGATGACCGGCTAAAGACCATGTTTCGAACCAAATGGAGCACCTATGCCTATCAAAAGATGCCATTTGGGTTAATAAATGCTGGTACAACATTTTAGAGAGCCATGGGCATAGCTTTCAAACGTTTGGTGAATAAATCAATGGTAATTTATTTAAATGACATCACTGTGTATTAAAAAAAACACAGTAATCATTTAAGAGATTTAAAACAAATCTTTGAGTGTTGTCAGAGGTATGGAATTTCTCTCAATCCCAAGAAATCTTTCTTTTCTTTGAGTGAAGGAAAGCTCCTTGGATTTATTGTATCCAAAGAAGAAATTCTTATTTATCCCAATAAGATAAGAGAAATTTCTGAAATCTCTTTACCTTATAATAAAAAATCCATGCAATCTTTCCTAGGTCAGATAAATTTTGTCAAAAGATTTGTCCCTGACTTTTCACGAATTGTTTTACCCCTCCAATCTATGATTAAGGAAAATTATGTTTTTAAATGGGGGGCATACCGAGCATGAAGAGTTTAATCTAATTAAACAAGAAATCATAAATGCTCCCTCTTTAGCAACTCCGAAATTTTCTAATCATTTCATTTTATATACCTTTGCTTCTGAGACATCATATGCAGTTATATTGACAAAGGTCAATGGTGACAAAATCGAAGCACCAATTTCTTATTTTAGCTCCAATTTGCAGGGGGATGAATCAAACTATTCGAATGTTCAAAAACAAGCTTTTGTTGTTTTCAAATCAATAAAGCATTTCAGACCCTTTCTTCTCAAGACTCACACTAAGGTAGTAGTCCCATTCTCAGCAGTGAGAAATTTACTAATGCAAAGAGAAGTAAGCGAGGAAAGAAAAAATTGGGTGACAGCACTGCAAGAATATGACATTGAGATCAGACCAACTAAAATTGTTAAAGGTCAAGGTTTTTGCAGAATCTTAGCAGGAGCATCCAACTTACCACCACTACAAGATTCAGGTGATGATATACAAATTTATGAGGTAAGCCTCAACCATACTAAATCTAAATATGTTGATATCATCTTTTACTTAGAAAATGGATATGCCCCTACACAACTAAGTTACAAAAGAAAAAGAGCTTTGACAATAAAAGCTAAACAATATGAAATCATCAATGATGTGTTGTTTAGCAAAAATTATGATTTTGTTTTTCTTAGATGCCTTGAAAATCTGAGGAAAAAAAGGTTTTGCAGGAACTCCATGATGGACTAGTTGGTGGATATTTTGGAGGATACACAACAACACATAAAATCCTGCATGCTAGCTATTATTGGCTAGCCTTATTCAAAGATGCACACAAATATGTAAGGAAATGTAAAATTTGTCAAACAGCTACTGGAAGACAAAAGAAGCCCGTATTACCATTGCAGTCAGTCAACATTGAACAACCATTTGAACAATGGGGACTGGACATAATAGGTGAGATCGTTGCTCACTCTTCAAAGCAGCATAGATATATCCTTACAACAACCGATTACTTCACAAAATGAGTGGAAGCGATTCCACTTAAGGTAGCCAATTCTGAAAACATCATTGAATTTATTGACCAGTTTATTATTACCAGATTTGGCCTACCAACTACCCTCATGTTTGACAATGCATCTTATTTCACAGGCAATGCTATGACAAAGTTTTCTCTTAAAAGAGGCTTTAAACTTAAATATTTTGCTAACTATTATCCTCAGGGAAATGCTTAGCCGAATCTACAAACACAAAATCTCATAAGAATCATCAAACGAACCGTCCATCAAGGTCAAGAAACTGGCACAAATCTTTAACATTTCCTCTATGGGCAAATCGAATAACATACAAGACCTCAATAGGCACTTCGCCTTTTAATTTGGTCTATGGGAAAGAGGTCGTTCTCCCTACAAATGTAGCTATTCCCTCTCTAGCCCGGATTCAAATTATTGAAGAAACTCCTTCCTCTTCTATGCAATTAAGGCAATCGCGAATCCTCAAGCTCGAAGAATAAAGAGACAAATCCAAAATCACACATGCACATCATCAACAATTAGTTAAATCTTCATTTGATGCAAATTATGTAAGTCTTAAATCCTTTCAGCTCGGAGACCTTGTACTGCAGTGGAATAAAGCACACGAGGAAAAAGGTAAGCATACCAAATTCCAAAGAATGTGGCTTGGCCCATTTCAGATTGTGCAGCAAATCAGCCCATCCATATTTTTACTGCAAGATTTATCATGCAAGAGAGATTCTCTAACTGTTAATGGGCAGATTTTGAAGAAATATTTTTCATTTTCATAGAAGATAACCTCTTCTATCCCTTGTACACTATCGCCTTCACTTTTTCTAGGAAAATAAAAGTTAAATAGCATTTACTTTGGCCTTTACAATAATAACCTCTTTTATATTTTGACTTTTCGCTTGTATAAGTAGAGATTCTTGAGAAGATAATTTTCACATTTGAAACATAAGCTAAGTTCTAATACTCTGGAACCTGCTTGTTTTCCACCAAAATTACTTGTCCTTTACAAAACCTCAACTTTATAAAGAAACCTTTGTTCCACTATCAATCAAGAAAAGTATCTATAACAAAGCAAAGACTCTCTGCAGAACAGCATCTTTAACTCTATAATTGTCATCCAGAAACCCTTAAGGAGTCAATGATTCTCCCCATCTAGTAAACTTTTCTCTTTTTAGAGTGTAATTCTAAAATATACTCAAACTTAAAGGATAAGAGGTCCCATCAAGAGCCGACTTACCATGATCATAGGGAAGTAATAAACTGGCATTACCAATACTGCATATCAAAACAAGGTAATGGCTTGAGATTATTTTGATCAAGAGACAAGAGGTCTCATCACGAGCTAGCTTGTTCAGTTAAGTTACAACCATTGAATGGCATTGTCAATCTTGACCACCAAACCAAGACAAGTACAAAAAAAAGGAAGTATATGAATCTGAATTTATCTCTAAAAATTGCACTCTTATATGGATGGGATACTGAATCATTGTTGGTTAAAAGGCAACCTATCGAGGCTATGGACGCCTGCTGGCAGTAGAGGCTCTACCTATGAAAAATGAGTACATCTAAAAGCTAATTTGCGAGAGCCTCCTGCTTTATCTTTAAAACTAGGTAAAGACTGATGTAGACAAAGGAATTTTCATTTTGAAAAGACTAATCAAATCGATGATAATTAGGTGGATTTTGTTTTCTTATTCAGAGAAATGTTACTTATCTTAGATTTCATGTATTTCCTATTTTCTGAACTATCTTTATTTTGAAAGTTTTAGAAATTTCAAAAAATTGTAAAGGTAAATGGTTTTTCCAGCGAATTGCCAATTGTTGTGCTATTCAACAACCCCCCATTTATTGATTTAATAGCTAATGTTCTATTATTAAATGGGAACCCTTTATTAAAAAAATCCCTCCAAGAAAAATTTAGCACTTAGGCGCTTTCTTTTAAACTTTTAGAAATAAATCAAGATATCAAGTCAAAATCCTCTAAGACAAGAAATTCCCGCCCTTTCACATATCGTTGGCCCAAATTCGTTGAAGGGTTAATTAACAAACAAAATCCGCGAATTGCAGATTTAAATTAGACATCATTAGACTTTTCATTCAAAACTAAGACTTAAGGCATTTCCTATAAACTGAAGTGTTTATCGCAATCGCATATTGGCATTCACGAAGAACACAACTCGCAAAGCATGTTGTAACATGTGAGATGCGATATTGCGATAGAACGAGTCAACCTTATCACATCAGGTCAATTTACTTAAAATTCCAATCTTATGAATTGCGCGAGCTTGCGAAGTGTGATAAAACCCAGACCCGATAAAAGCAAATGTTATAAATTGTAAGTTAAGTCTGGCACGTACTGAAAAGCACTTTATGAAATAATTACTCATTTGGGAAAACTATGCTCTAAACAATAAAGAATATGCCACTTATCTCACATCTCGCATCTCGCATCCCGCAGAATATTTAAAAACTCTAACAAAGCACACAACCAAAATTGCAATATTGCGATAATTTTATCGCAATCGCAAAATCGGTGTTCTCGCAGTTCAAACTCGCCACCTTAAAGTTTTTCCTTCTCGTTTGCGATGTAGTAGTTTAATGAGTAATAAAGGCAACGATAAGAAACCTTAGTGGCTATTTAATAAGTTTAATGGCATTTATGTTAAAGAGTAGCTCGACGTGATACGATATCTTTTCATCTGCGTTTTGATAAAAAAACTCCTATCTTGTCACCTTTTTTAGGTTAACTGTATCATTTATTATCACTGTAATTCTCACTTGTGTTTATCAGATAACTTCCGTTTTGCTCCATTTTAGGGAAACTCCACAGAGAACATCATTAGAAACAATGGTGAAGAAGGGAAAGGAAACTGCATTTGAGAAATTAGAAATGGTGCCACTTTTCTCTAATACCACATGCAGCAAGGACGGAGGAATTTCGACATGGGAAGCCATGTACAACTTGTTAAAAGAAGAGAAACCCAGGCCACTAGTAACAAAGGCCACGACAAATGCTCAGGAGTCATCTCACACCTCCTATTTCAAAACAGCATGTTCATTCCTGCACCGAATAGCTGCGAGACCAAAAATAATACCATAAACCGATATGGTCAAATGGGTAATTGTTGAGGTAGACATCACAGACAGAACCTTGAAGAATCACAGGCAAGAGGTCATGGGGTATTTCTCAGCAGATAGCCTACGCCTAATGTACCAATTACCAGAGCCGCAAAAGCTCTACAACAAACAGTTCCTTGAGCAATTCGCTAAAGAAAATGAGGACCCGTCAGACGTCACGTAGACCTGGAAATCAAGCAAAGGCAAGCTCAAACAGGATAAAACCGGTATGTACTCAACGACATCCATTTCTCTCCCTCATAGTTTCGCAGCAGCAATGATATGTAGGTTATTCGATAGACCCGATAGCACCAAGTTTTCCATGGAATGGCTCTCGTTAATAGATGCAACAGTGAATGCAAGAATTATGAACTGGGCTCAAATTTTATCAGACAATTTGGCAAAGGCCATTATAGAATATAGAAGGAAAATAAGTTCTTCTTTAAGGATTTTTCCCCCTTTCTTCATGAGTACTTTTGTTATGGATGCAAAATGTTTTTGCTCTCAATGTCCCAATATGGGATGGAAGTGGACTATACAAAACCCGCTTCCCATCCATATATACCATAAAAAAATTTGGAAATCTCAATTCCACCCCCATTTTTATAAAATATGTCAAGGGGTTATGCTACCCATTCATAAAGAAGTGTACGATAGAACCACCCCTAGGTTTTCTAACGAGGCCGAAGTAGATATCTTGCCAGTAGCCAGATGGTTTGGGGAAGAAACATTCACTTACATCAGAGTTTTTGGGAGCATTGCTTCACCGCATGTCCTCCCATATTATGTCCCCGAAAACTAATCGCCAAAGAAATAGCCTACCAAACAGCAGGGGAAGGCGGATTAAGCAGAGAACTGAAAGAGCAGTAAAAAGCCATTTGACCTACATTCCCATTACAATGTGGTGCTTTTGCACTACACAATTATGGACATGCATTAAAAGAAGCAGACATTATTACGTCTCTGAAATTAGCTACAGTTCTGGGAAGGAAATACGACCCAAATGGCACTATTAAGGAATTTACTACTATGGTAAAAGTAAAACAGCTCACCCACGAAGAGGACACCTTTGATGACCTCTTCTACAGGCAGAAACATTTTCACAAGTTTTGCATATGGCATCACTACTTTTGACCCTGGAAGATGTTAAGGCTTTCCATGTGTACAAGAAAAAGAGATTATTAAAGAGTCTGAAAAATACACAACTCAAAGTACAGAGGAGACTACAGAGTAGGCCAAAGCAAAGAAACAAGCAGAGGTTGCTTCTACTTCAACTCAGTCAGGTAAAGCTCCAATCATTGACCTGGAACAAGAATGGGAGCAGTTCAATAAATAGCTCCACACAGACACAAACCCTAAGCAAACGTCTGAAATGCAGACTCCCAAGCAAACCCAGCATAAGGAAAATCTAGAAACAACAGAGGAAGGAGCTATAGGCACTCAGGACATTGAGATCATCCCTGTTATTCCTACTTCATAAATTATCTTAAGAATTGAGGAAATACCTCCGTTAGATGTATTGTACAGTCCTACCCACAAGGCTGTAGTCAAAAGACAAAGGAAGAAAAGTAAACTGGACACCATGGCTGTTACAACTCCAGAAAATGAACCAATGGATATCATATGGAAGGACTTGCCTATCGACCTATGTGAGAATCTCACAAAGTTGTCGCAGTTCGCAAGAGCCTATGCCATAGCGACCATCAAAAAGACAACATAGGTCCAAATGTTGTTGAAGGAAAAGGAACAAAAAATTCTACTGCTAGAACAACAATTAGCCCAAGAAAAATCCAATCAACAAGCAGAATTACAAGTAGCCCAACTCCAAAGAGAATTCGAACAGAGGAGAATACAACACCAAGCTAGCTTAGCAGAAAAGGATTCATAGATACAAGCTATGATAGATAAACTTAAAGACATTCAGCAAATCGACGAATTCATCAAAGAAGCACTCAGCCCCAATTCCTTACTAATGCAACAAAAGGAAGTATTTTGCCAGAAAATCTCGCAAATAAATCCTTATTGCGAGACAAGTGATAAATTAACAAACCAAGTTATCGATATGAGGTTTGAGTATGACAAAATCCACAAAAGGGTTTCTGAATTTATCACCTGGCAAGAATCAGAGGATGGGAGAAAGGCTGACCTAACAAAGCTGTAAGAGTCGCATAAAGATATTTTGTTCACAGATTGGGATTCTAGGTTGAAACAGGAAGAAAGGGCAACAGCAATAGCAGCAAACATCATAATAGAAGCCATTAATGAAAATCTTCATGACGCCAATCTTGTCAAGGAGTGTGTACCAAGGCTTCTTCTGAATGTTAAACAACTAAAGCATCAGTGGAAACAAACAGCACAGGAAAAGGAGGAGGCAATCAAACAGTTAAATGAGCTGAATTGGGAAGCATACAGGCAGTTTCTAGTAAACCACATAGCGAGTGGATGACTCTAAGATGTTTAACAACCTCTACACAAAAGATGGTGCCAACACTGACAGATGCCATATTTGTTGGGTTGTTAAAATCTGCAATCAGCCAACCGCCTCAACTCAAGCCAATGACTAATATTTGCGACCTTAGAGATCAAATTCAAAGGAGTTACTCATTAATTTATTTTTCTTTTAATTTTATTTTTGCATATTTTGAGGAAGGTTGTTTGAAACCTCATCAGCTATTTTTTTAATAATCTATTTTTACAACATATAGTTTAGTATTTAAACCTCTCTCATGCATTTAGAGAGAAGTTCAAAATTTTTATCAAAAACAGTTTTCAAGACATTACACTTCTATACTTTTAAGGAGGTTATGATGAAATGTATGGAACATGATCTATTTTTTTACATATCTAGCATGCTCTACTAAAATGCACTTCTGTACTCCTAGAATGTGTTGGATTGAATGAGATTGGGTCAATATTGCTGAAGCACATGAGTAAGACTTGTCATATATGGTACTTTTATCATATGATTATGTTTTATTGATGTATTAAGCAATAATTCTTTTTTCAATTGTTTTGTATATCAATGTCAAAATTATAGTTTCACATTATTGCACTTTTGTATGATGTTACTCTGATTCCATTTTGAATACATGAACGACTTTTATATGCGATATATCTTTCTAAATCGTTTTGTCTAACTATTTATCCAAAACGATTTAATTTCTTTTTGCAGTTGAATGATCTTCATTACCAATTGTTGTAAGACATCATTGTAGATCGCATATCGTATTATTATTCCCGTGTATATTATATTTAGATAATGTTAGATTAAAGAGATATGCATGTGTTTAGTAGTTAGATTAGATTACATTTAGCTTAGTCATTCCACGTTACATCTTATATCATCCCACCAACATTATCAAATCCCTCTGGGAAACTAGTCCCATTATCCCCAATCGGAGCCACTATACCAAATGGAAAAGGAGTTGCTTTCAAGGTCCGGACCAGGTGGTTTTCCCCCATGTTGTTGCAACGATTTTTGAGGCTTCAACAAGATCGACTCAGGACTAGATCCCAAACATTATGCTTCATAATCAACTTATACTCTTCGTTCATTGCATCCTTTCAAACTTGGTGCTTTGCAACTTCTTCGAATGTGCAAGGCTCAAATTGAACAATGATGCTCATTGCAGTAAAACCCTTGGTACCTATTCAGCTTCTTTCTTTCACAAAATGTTCCCCTAGGTGCAACATGTCTCTCAGCATCTTCGAGAGTCTCCCTAAGCCATGAGGGTCTCCTTTTTGAGGAGGAGGTCTCATGAGGAGGTGGATCAATGTGATCCATTGGTCCTTAAGCATTGGGCATTGGCTCATCCTGTGGTTCTCCCTACTTTCCTTAATCTTCTTCTTTTTCCTTCCTTGAAAGAGGAAGGTTACTAATCTTCCCAAGGGCAGCATCCTCATCGAAGGCGACATCATGACTTATCTCCACTTCTCTTTGACCAGGCACATAGATTCTATATGCCTTAGAAGTTTCATTGTAGCCCACAAATGTTCCTTTCTTCCCAGAAGCGTCCAATTTGCTTCTCTTTTCTTTCGGCACATGAAAATATATGGGACCACCAAAAATTCTAAAGTGAGAAACATCAAGTTTCTTATCAGTGAAAACTTCTTCGGGAGTTTTGGAGTTCAATGCTTGATGAGGGCATCTATTTTGAACATACACAACAGTGTTTGCAACTTCGACCCATAAGAACTTCAGAAGGCTTTGATCATGAAGCATGGCACGAGTGGCTTCTACGATAGAACGGTTCTTCCTTTCAGTAACACCATTTTGCTCAAGAGTATATGCGATAGTAGTCTCCCTCTTAATGTTAGCTTCTCCATAATAATTTTTGGACTCATTTGATTCATATTCAGTTCCATTATCGGTCCTCAATATTTTGATCTTCTTCCCAGTTTGATTTTCAACCAAAGCTTTGAAAGAAGACAACCATGAAAATACTTCGTCTTTCTTCTTCAAGAAATATATCCAAGTCTTGCAAGAGAAATCATCCATAAAGATAGCATAATATAAATATCCTCCTAATGAGTTCATGGGCATTGCACCAAATAGATCAGAATGAACCAATTGCAACATGTTAGTAGTCTTGCTATCACTTGAGGGGAATCGTCCCCTTGTATGCTTTCCTTCAGCACACCCCTGACAAACACCTTCATGTTCTACTTTAAAATTGGGCATTGTTGTCACCATCTTCCTCACATCAGGTAGAGCCTTATAATGTCGATGAGCAAACCTCTAGTGCCATAATTCGGATTGAAGTGATGTGTCGCAAGACATAGCTCCCAATGTGCTTCCTCCAACTTGATATAGGCTATCAACCCTGAAGCCAAGTGTAAATGCCTCTTTGAAATTTTTATTCCACACACGTACCTTTCCATCGATGAATGCCACCTTGAATACTTTGTCCTCCATCGCTAAGATAGATACTAGGTTCTTCTTTAGATCGAGCACATATAGTACTTCTTGTAGATGAATGGAGTTACCTTGATTCAATTGAAGAGTAACATTCCCAACTCCCTTTACGAGGTAGGTGGCATTGTCTCCAAGGATAATTTCCAAATTTGTATCCTTTTCAATCAGATTTGAAAGAGCTTTCTTATACCTAGTGAAGTGCCTTGAGGCACCATTATCAATCAACCAATTTCCCAAAGTGTCCGGAGGAGATGCAGTGGAGAGGGCAGATATAAGATAAAATTCTTTTTGCTTGTTATCAACAACATTAGATTCATCATACCTGGTGCTTGTTGATCTCTAGGGAGGGCAACCATTTCCTTGATGAGGAGCGAGAGCATTCCTTTTTCCTCGGTTATTCAATCTGCCATTCCTTTGATTTTTGTTGCCCCTGAAAATGTTGTTGTTACGGTTGTCATCATCATGAGGTGTATCCCTTCTATTAGGACACTCCCTAGCATAGTGGCCAAACTTGTTGCAAATGAAGCATCTTCCCTTCCTTCCATTTTTGAAACCCAACCTTCCTTGACATTGCTTGTTTGAACATGCATTGTTCTTCTTTTTAGCATGAGCTGAGAATAGAGTAGGATCGTTCCTATTTGAAATCATATCTAGTTCCATCATCGTTGTTTCTTCTTGAGAATATCTAGTTACAGATTTGTTAAAACCTGGAATCTTGTCGTTGTTAAGAATAGTTGGTTGAACACATGCCATTCACAAGGGAGTCCTTGTTGAAATTTCTAAGTCTAATCGTTAGAAATTTTATCTGTATTCTTTTGGTTTATTTCTCCTACTTGTTAATTACAAACAAGTTATTTAAACATATAAGCATTGAAATAAACACAATACAGTCTCAACCATCTATAGATCAACAGCTGAAAGAATTAGCAAAGACACAAGTGACACCGTTATTTTTGGACAACTTGTCCTCGAAAAAACCCAACTTGGGAAAACCGGTACAGTAATTTTGAGGGTTTATTTTATTATGCAGTATATCCTTGAGTACAACTGGGTGCCAAACTGGTTCACCCGACAGAGAAAAATCATCGGCAGTAATACCTCTCTATTTGGAAATAGATATTCAGAAAATCTACCCCACGAAACCCTCTCCAGCGCCATTGAAGCACTGCATCAACCCTCCTGGCCTCTGCGTCAACCTCAAACCCCTCTGAGGCATTGCGCAGCCTCTATGGCCTTCTACGTCACACTTGTTTCCCTCTGTGTGGATGGCGCAGGCCCTTCTGCCTTTGCGCTCTCTGTTGGGCTCTGCGTGGCCTGCTCTAGCTTTCGTGCCTACCTCTCTGCCTCTGCGTTGGTCCAGTACTCACTGCCCCCCGTTGTTGATTATTGATTCGACTTTACCTAGCAAACCCCGCTCTAGTAAATTGAATGGTTGATCACTCTGGTGTGTCCTCCAACTAACCCTCAAGCCTCCTCTTATACTTTTCCTATTGGTCCTTCAACAGCTAAGATTAGATTTGCCTTAATCCATGCCTTTTGGAACCTTCTAACTCAGTTTTATATGGATATTTATTTTTCCTAAGTTTAGACATAGGAACTCCATTAGAAATATTGATTATTTTAATATCTCCTTAACCGAGTAGAATTTGCCCAAACCATTTATGGGTCTTGGAGATCTCATGTGCTTTAGCCTTTGAACCAATTTTCATGGCTAGAGCACATATGATGTTACCCCAAATCAACATCCTCCAAGGGCAATGATAGTAAGATCCCTATCACTAATAGCTTCTCCAATCGAAAGAACATCATTTTTTATCGAAGTAATCCTCATGAAGTAGGATCGAATATCTTCATTTCTTCCCCTCTTTATATCCTTCAACTTGTTCTTAAGGAAAAGAATTTTGTTTGCATTACTCGATTTGAACATGCCAACCAACCTATCATATATCTCCTTTGATGTGTTCAAATCGGAGATGTAAGCAACTAAATGCTTATGAATAGAATCCCTGATGATCTTCTTGGATTTGAATTCACCCTTCTTGTACTTTGTCTTAGCAGCAGCCAGTGCATTTGAAGGAGGTTCTGAAATCTTTCTTTACACAATCCATAACATCTTACTCTTCTAATGTCAAATCAAGAGACATCTTCCATGCATGATAATCAGACTTATCATGAAGCTTCTCATCAGACTTGAAGTAGGATGTGGAGGCCATTGAATTTTGTCCTTGATCAGTGATTGCTCTTTTCACTCTTGCTTGGGCTTTGTCTTCACCTCATCTTTGATACCATGTTAATTTTAGGATAACGATGGTATGTTCTATGCTTAGAGCAATTTTACTTCAATTTCTTTATTGGCCCTGTTGACCACTCCGTGTCAACGACTCCATAGTAGTAGACCCCCTATTTTTACAAAAGGCATATGGCCTGATCGATGTGTCCATGTCGTTCAATTATCAATCATCAGCCTGATCATCATGTTATAATGTAAACCCATTCTACATGTCTATGGTGTAAATAATCTCAACAGAACCATGTCATGTATGTAACAACCTAGGTAAACCTACCTTTCTAGTGATGATCTCCATTCTGGGAGGTTTTTTGTCTCTTTGATCCATTCTCAGATGGCCGATAGAGTTTTCCCCTCCAGTTTTACCCCAAAGCTAGAATGGATTTTGTCGCTAGGATCTTAGGCGAGTCCTAGTGTTCTAGATCGAGTCTATATAAAAGTAATTTGGGAATAATCCTAACTATTTGGTTAGATATTTTATTACAGATTACTTGGTCTGCTGGATTATACTTGTGTCACAAAAGAGGGTAATCTGTGAAGGTTTATTACAAATTAGTTTTCCCCCTTATGATCTAAAAATGTGAAAATCATGATATAGTGTCTTGAGGGTTGGAAAAATAATTTATCCCCTCATATGTTAATTAATTAAATTTTCTAGCCAAAAATTAATTAAAATCCTAAGCCAAAAATTTAATTAATTCTAGGCCCTAAGTAAATTTAAATTCTCTAAAGGCAAAAATTGTCAATCCTTAAAAATTAAATTTTAAAAGGTCCCGGAACTAAAGTAAATTAATTATTTTAATAAAATTTAAACCTTTGATCCCTAGGGGTTAAGTCAAAGTCAACATTTGGGAAAATTAACTCAAAAATTAAATTTTTCAGTTAATTAAAATGCATTTAAATGAAAATTTTGATTTTCCTCAAAAATAAAATATTTCGATGGAGGAGATTAAAGAAATTTCGATCTTCATCAACAATCAAGATTGCTTTGACGAAGATCACTCGAACTAGCCATTTGTAATGTCTCAATTGAAATAAATTTGGAACATTCCCTTTACATAAAATTTCTACTCATAAACAAAAGATTTCCATGTAAAATATGACATATAAAACGCTTGCAATTTGATAATACGATATGCAGAAACAATCTCAGCGAGTGTTTTACGAACCGGTCGGGTCAGCACCAACCCGGCCGAGTTGGTCCGGGTCAATGGCCTGGGTATTGAAACGGCCCCCAAACCGGTTCGGTCGGCCGAGTCAGCAATGACTCGGCCGAGTCATTGCTGACTCGGTCGAAACGGCCGGGTCCGCTAAAAAACGGCCGGGTCACGGGCGGGTACAAACCGGACGCAAACAGAAAATTTGTTAAGTGTTTTTTGTGGATTTGTAATGGATTTTAGGGTTTTGGTGGACTCCAAACAGCAATGCAATAATTCTAATACATCTTTGGGGTCCATATCCCCCTCCCAAAAGCTATTTAACTCACCCAAGAGCTCTCATTCTCTCACAGCAGTCTTGTGCATTTGAGTGAGAGTCTTCTTTGAGAGTTAGTGAGCAATTCTTGAGCTTGTTCTGGAGCAGCAGTGAGGAGTCTTGGAGGAGCATTGTAGCTGGAGTGAGGAGCTTCTTGGGCAGCCATTTGGAGCAGCATTGAGGAGTTGATTCTTGGAGCAAGCTTGAGGAGGCAGTTTG